>VXAZ01007995.1:526217-608970 GCA_013399875.1 Gymnorhina tibicen
GGCCGGCCCGGCCGGGACACCCGGAGCGCGGCGCGGCAGCGCGAGTCCGGCGGCAGCCGTCACCTGCCAGCTCCCTGCCCTCTACCTGCCAGTCCCTTCGCCTCCAGCAATGTCTCTGCTCAGAGCGCCTAAAAGGAACAGCACAGTTTGTGTCCTCGGGGCAGTTGGGAGAGATGTTAAACCCCGGGAGATCCCGTGCTCAGGGCCAGTGACAGGTTCTCATGTGAAACGTTGCTTACTCATAATCATCCTACAAGATGTGGGTGGGTGTGAGTCTTGTGTTTAAATATGTTTGCACTCAGGGTGAGAAGGGAGATGAACAAGTAGCACTGCTCGGCTTGGCAGTGTCAGCCATGTAACACTGATTCTTTCATAGTGTAAGGGAAGAGAGAGCAAGATCTATACTTTCAGTCTTGAGAAGATGGCACTCTTTCCCTCTCCTTTGGTATGGCCCTGGTACGTATCAATGGAAGCCCATAAACTCCGGGTATTTTGTAGGGTTGTGCCAATAACTTGGCTGTTAATTTGCTTACAGCTTCTGACAGCCTGGGAGAATTTGTCTCAGCCATGGAGTGTAAGAAGCATCTGTAAAAGAAATTACAGAGCCTAAGTCTTGAAGAGAAGTATCTTTAATTTGGAGTTTAAAGTTGCAAATATTGTAGCAAGTACCACATCTCTTGAATTATCTCTGTCAATAATAGGTGCTGAACGTGCATCAGGTGAATGAACTGTTCAAAGCTCATAGGCACAGTGAACATATCAAGAAAAAGTCACCGGTTATGTGTTTTTCCATATGTGGCTATCCTGTTAACAGCTTCACCTAGAAGTCTGTGTCAGGTGATATTCGGAGTGAAGTCTAAGTAGATTACTTTAAAGAGAACTCTTAAGTTGTAACAAGATGTTCCCTGTGAACAAAACGTAACATTTATTTCTGGCGCTGTTTTTATACAGAGGACTCAATTGGCTTTAGGTATGGGTTTTTATGATCTGGGGAGGTAGCAACATTAGTTGAGAGATAGAAATGGCTTTTACAGGAATTATAATGGCACTATTTAGAGGCAACTTAGATGTGGAATGTTTCAAATTGGAAAAGACTCGGGGAAGCCAGGGGTGACTGAGAACTGCCTTGGACTCTTGTGTAGCCATAGCTGGGAATGTTTTCTCAGAAGTGTCTGTGTTTCCCGAGAAAGACACTAATCTGTGGAAGCCCTGGGAATCTCTGAGCAGTACATAATGGTGTTCTTGAAGCCTTCTATTTAAAACCTCTGTGCACTGTTGTACAGAGGCTTGGTAAGCTGCAGGTGACCTGTGGGCAGTGCTTTCGGAACTGCTTGTCAGAGGTTGGGATCATGACTTGAGGAGCATCTTGAATGGATTCTGCACCCTGCATTCAACGTTGAAGAGTAGGCTTGTGTCCTGAGCTCTTGCCCTGCATGAGTGACTGGGTCAGTATCTGGGCTGCTTTTTTATTTTCTTCTTTTCCTTGTGATCAACCCTCTGAGCATTGTGTCAGAAGAGACAATGTAGAGTGTAGAACAACATGCTGTTGAACATCAGCTCAGTGTGAATTGTGCTGTGTTAGAATGCTTATTGCATCTGATGTAGGTTTATTTCAGAGGGTTTTTATAGTTGTTGGGTTTGGGGGTGGTAAAAATATGTTCCTCATTTTAATCTGAATTTGGCATTTATTATTGATTGGGGATCAGACTACAGAAATTGCTCATGGGCTGTTAATTTAGTTCATATACAGAGAGGCTTTGCAGTTGCTTCTTCAAGCAGGCTGAAAGACAAAAATTGCATTTGTCATGCATATTTTTCTCACTTGAATTGTTCTGAACACTGTTTTATTTTGAAAATGCATACTGCTTTTCAGCATATGGAATGTTTGGAGTTCTACTCACTGGGTGAAAAATACGTTCCATGTGTTTTTGCTGCTAGATACTGCCTCTGTTATTGCTGCTGTAATAAACAGATATTTATTTAAAAACTATTTTATGAACGTATGCAATTGAAGAAACTGTTCTGGAAAAATCAGCATGCCAGAGTGGTGATGGAGAGGGAAATGAATATGCAGGTAGCCTGCTGGCAGTAAGGACTGATAAGGACCCAGATAACCTCTGTAATTACTTGATGATTCTTTTTCCCAGAGCTGATAATGTATTTGTAATAGCTCATTGCTGCTTGTGTATATCCTCCCTTGCTGAAGAGACAGGATGGTCTTTATCTGTGTGAAGAATTGGTTTATCAAACCAATTCCTTGTGGGAGACGGTCTAATACACTGGAAGATTTTGTAACTGAGAGTATCTTAAATAGTTCTGGAAGGATTTGATTTTTTTTGGCAGGACTCTCTGGGCTTCCTACTAGAAATTGTCTTTGCGCAAGACTGAATTTTTGTTTGTTTGTTTTTGTTTGTCCCCTGTTGTGTTGTGTGTCCTGTGTCTGTCCTCGTTTCCCCCGTCCTCCCTGTCCCCAAGATTTGCTGGCATAATGTTGGCTTTTAAAGAGAGTTTTGGGTTCTAAGGAGAATGTTTCAGTAATCAAACTCTATTGCATCCTTGGCATTTGCTTTCCACTGAGTAATCCTTTTCTGTTGTGGCTGGTAGTATCTATCAACTTATCTACCATAGGACCATGTGTGAGTTAATATAGCAAACATTAGACCTGAAGCGTGAAAAAGTAATGATTTCCAGTCTTAGACAAATCAGATTGATCAATACTAGTTTTTAAGGTGTATTAAGTTTATCCAGGACAGGGTTTCTGGGCTAGCAAAAGAACGGTAGCCAAGGAGGCTGCCAGGAAGGAGGGAGACGGTGCTCGTTTGTGTGTAGGCACATGACTTGTGAAGTGCTAACAGGAGAGAAGGAGGAGACACTAATTTGTGTGTATTGTAGAAATATATAAAAATAAAGCAGTAAACAGATTGCTTAAATATGAAGATGCCTTTCTGCTGTCATGTTTTCAGAAAGTTATACCATTTTGAGGAAAGGAAAATAAAAAGGGAATAGAGATGTTCCTTAAAATGTATCTACGGAAAGGAAACTAAACTCCAGAGAGAAAACCAGTGGAAGTTACATTGTTTGGATTGCTGGAGAAATCAAGTTGTAAACTCTGGAATTAGAAATCTTGGGTACCTATTGCTGAGTTTAAACCTGTCTTAAAACCATTTGCTCTGCTCTGTGCAAAAGGATTTGCTTGAGCTCAATCCAGTCTGAGTAGTCCTGGAAAGACAAAATCCTGGTCACAACTTAGAGCTTGCCACGATCTGCACTAAATGTGGTCCATACACTGAGGACAGGGTTCCAGGGCAGTTCTGAACACGATTTCTGTAGATGCATTTTAGTCCTTCCCTGTGATGCATTTTCCTCTTCAGAAACTCTGGAAAGGCAGGACTGACTCTTGTAACCTATTTCAGACAATGCTTGCAGATGCACAGTCATTGAGACTTTTTTTGTAATGGGATAGCAGCAACTTTATAAATATCAAAGCTACCTTTATAGTGGGAAAAATGTCCTTTTCCTGAGGCACAGTGTTTTAGCAAAAGCACTCTTTGCTGAGGTACTCAGAATGTGGGATACTGACTTTTTTTCTGTGTCTCCATCAGGAAAGGTGGAGGCTGCAGAGCCAGGTCAGACTAGGGATCAGTGTGCTGTGTGTCCGGGGTGCTGCTGCTGTGTGACACATCACCCAGAACAGAAAATCCTAGAGGGCTGCTTCGAAGGGGGAGTGGCTCTTGGAGGCTTTTCCCCAGTTTTATAAGCTTCTTCCTGCTTGCTACTGTAGCCAGCAGAAAACAAGACCTTGCAAACTGCAGCCAGACACAATATATTTGACGCAAAATAGGAGCTCTTACTTTGACTGTTGTGTATGATTTTATTTTTCTGATGTAAGTAGGGTTCACATTATCTTAATCCAGACCTGAGTGTGGGTGAAAGAGACTGGAAGACCTCTGTTTAAATGTTTCACTGTTGAATAAACACTAAATGTGGCAAAGAGTATAGTTGCAAAAAGCAATCAGTAGCTTAACCAGTTTCCTAAAATGAAACACAAGCTGCAAGATCACTTCAGCTTTTTAATACCTGCCTGCAGGGGGACACAGCCAAATGCAGAATTACTATTTCTCATTTAAAGCTCCATTTTCCACCTTTGCACTGGTGTCCTTTCTGTGGTGTTGCTTGCTGGTGAGGACTGTTCATAGGGATATTTTATAGACAGGATCGAGGCTGCCTCGAGTATGAGATGCAGTCTGAAGGGAGTTACTGTTTCGAAAACTGTTCCCATGTGTCCAGAATGCAGAGTAAACATGTGGCGTCAGCAAACCTCCCGTACCTCAGCCCTTGCCTGCCTTGTGGCCACAGAAGGTGACTGTGTAGCTGAGACACATTTCCTTTGCAACTGGGAGGAAGGACTCCTGTTCTTCCACTGGCTTTGTAGAGAGAGTCTGCAGAGTTTGATTCCTGCTGCCTGTGTGAAAGCCCAGGAGGCAGCCTTGTGGTCTCTATGCTTTTCAGTTTAGATGTCACTAGAGCTGGAATTTGGGAGTAAAAATATCTCAAAAAGCCTATTTGAAAACTAAATTCTGGATCCTGTGCAGAGTTAAGTATGGTCTGGGGGGCTTTGAAACGCAGGAGTGTAATGGTGTGCCATGCTTGCATGTTTTGGGGTGTCACCAAGTGACACACTAGGTGCTCACAGCTGCCACTTGTATTCTATGACTTTTTGTCCTCTGTTATGCATTGCTCCAACTTTTCTTTATGTTCTGTGTTGAGACTGTCCTGTATGCTGAGTGATTGCTGCCTGCGACTCTGGAGATGCCTGTGCACGTCACCATGTGGAGTTTTAGGTTTCCTTGACATATGCATGGTCATATGCTCTTGACTATGTCAGTGATAGTTTAACTGTGTTGTGTGGCCAGCCTGCATGCTTATCCCAAAACTGGAAGCACTGGGAAGAGTGGTGTTGAGAGGCAGGGCTCATTTGCTTGCCTGTATGGCTGCCACCTGCCTGTCCTGGTCTTTTCTGGGTTCATGTCCACCTTAGACTCAAAACCAGTTTACTGATTTCTTGTGTTCCACGGTGAACGTTGTTACTCATTTATCTTCATTTTTTCATTATATTCTTGTTGTCTGCTCTGAAAAAGCTAACTTGTATGTTTTTGGGGGCTGGATTATCTTCCCTGTTAGTGCAACCTGCTGCAACCTTTATGTAGAGAATCAAGTTTTAGGCACATGCCCTTCTCCATTTCCCTATTTCCTAGCACATTTTCTTGAAGAGTTTTCTTTATTAAGCAGTCTAGATGCAGACTGTTTTCCAGAAGGTGGTGAGTTTCTACCACTCCTGCTCATGGTCTGGGAAAGAAAGAGACAACTGGAATGGGACCACTGAAAAGGCAGAAGAGAGAGAGCTGGGGTATGTGGGAGAGCCACTGGGGACATGATGGTTACACAGGGAAGTGAACTTGGTTTTATGGAGTGCTGCTGTGCTATAGCAAGAAAGCACAAGGGTTGCTCTAGATACAGTTACAGGAACAAGCTGTGAGCTGAAAAGCTTTCCTGAGGTCAAGGAGAATGGGAAGAGTGAATATAATTATTAAGTTCAAGAAGGAGATTATGAAAGTGCAATCAAAACCAACATGACTCGGTTTGTTTATCAGAGAGCTCAGAACTGTCATTTCAGAGGATACAAACATATTCTACATTTTGAGCCAAGGTAAGTAAACTTCATCCAGATCATTTTAATGTATAAAGATAAAACAAAGAAGCTGTGGCTGCCCCATTCCTGGCAGTGTTCAAGGCTGGGCTGGATGGGGCTCTGAGCAACCTGCTCTGATAAAAGGTGTCCCTGCTTATGACAGGGGGTTTGGAACTAACGGTCTTTAAAGTCCCTTCCAACCCAAACCATTCTGTGATTCTATGAAAAGTCGATGTAGACCAGTTCTCTTGTGTCTGCAGTGTTCTAGACCCAGGCTTAAGCACAGGTTAGAGATGTGATTTCTGACTGGTTGATGTTAAGAGTGGAAGATACTTTGGACAATCTAATATGAATCAGAAAATATTCAGAAGTTAATTCAAATTGCAGTTATGAGGCCAGAGAAACCAAGTGTAATGTGTTGGTGAACACATTTATCTAATACACCCAGACTAAGAGATTGCCAGTGCTAAAAAAAGTAAGTTTTCTGGACTCCACTGTCCACCTGAAGGACATTGGTCCATTAAACACTCTGTTACACCTGAAAATGTCTAACCATTATTGATTCCCTCAGCTGTTTCTAATACAGCAGACACCCAGCTTTTGCTTCTGCTGGCTTTTTCAATGTCATCAGCTTTTTTAATTCACTGACAAACCTACCGTCTTTGGTGTGCCTCAGAGACTGATGTTGTGTTAGGGATGCATTTGTGGTAGAATAGATTTGGTGTGAAGTTCTCCTGGTCCTTTTACTCATGACCTTCTTTACAGCTTTCCCATTTTCCTGCAGCTTTTCCCTGGTAATTTCAATGATGGTCCCATAGCATGTTGCTGCTCAGTTCTGCTTTTCTGTGTCACTACACTTTTCTGTGTCTGCCTTATAAAATGCTGTAAGATGTCAATTTTTCTTTCTTTTTTACCTTTGCCCAGGAAAACAGATCAGTAAGTTGAGTTTGGGTGATGGAGAGGAAGATTTGGATTGCTGCTTGTTGCCTTATGCAGTAGCATGTCCTTGGCAGAAAAGGAGTCTGCCTGCTCTGACGTGCTCCGCTCTCAGTGCGGACAGCTGCTTCCAGCCAAAGGGAAATCCTCACTATTTTATGGCGCATGTGCGGGAAGTGTTGGAAAAGCTGAGTGTAGTTTTTCTAACTCTCTGTTTGGCATTAAAGTTATTAACATTTAGATACCCACAAGGGAGGGGGAAAGGGTAAAAGGCCCTGTGATAAAATTATTGCAGATTTTCTGCTCTGTGAAAAATTCTGTCTGAAATGCAAGTGATAAAAACCTGATTAGACTTTAAAAGTTACAATAATACTGTAAGCTAGTTGAAAAATAAAACTCAACCCTTCCAAACTGAAATATTTTCAAGAGCCAGATTTTAACCTTCAAGAAGCCAGAAGATTTTTAAAGCAGGGTTGTGAGCTCTGTCACTGATGGTCTTTCAGGGTGAGATACCCTGTTTCTTGGTATAGTAATGATGCCCTGGTAGACTGTGCTTCTGTTCCTGGCAAGGACCATGACTTTCTTCCCAGAGCTGAGGCAGATCTGGCATCTCTGTGCCTTTCTCCTCATGAAGAGGTGAATAAATGGTGTTAGAGCTCTTCTGCACCAGAGTGACTCAGTTGTACAAGAGTCAGCAGCAGAGCCAAGAACAGGAATGAGGCCTCCTACCTACCAGTCCCGTGCTCAACACACACAGCTGCTCCTTGCTGAGGTACCTGTTGGACAGGTGGAAGGGTTTCACTTTTTCCTCCAGGTTTCCTGGTTATTTTCAGCCTAAGCTAAGGCCTGGCAGTCAGTCTGACCTCACATTTCATGCCAAGAGCAAGTGTTAGAAACTAGGAGAGAACAGGATTTATAGCTGGCTTAGAGCAAGGCTTACAAGCCTTTGGGCTGCAGCCATGTAAAGTGAGTTTTATTGCCAATTTTTTTTCTTAGATGTTCTGTTTCTGATACTTCAATATTATTAAATGCATTATTAATATTTATTAAATGCTTGAGAGCATGTGTGGCACTGTACCAGGACCAGAGCAGTGAGGGACTCAGTTTCCATGGCAGCAGGAGCACAGTCCTGTACTTGCACAACCAGAAGGGCTCTTTTTGGCAACTGCTCTCTGTTCTGTGATTACTTTTTCTTTTTAAAGATAGATGTATAATTTAAAATCCAATTCATTAGTGCTGCAGAATCTTGTCCATCCTGAGTGAGAATTTTGCCCGCTGTAAGTTTCTTTATCTTTTTTTTGGAGTTCTAGCTTTGTTTCTGTAGCTTCTGTGGGTGTGATTTCCTTTACTTGCAAAATACTGAAAGAGGTAAAGAGTGTGTTTAAAATCCATTGTAATAGATGGGAATTCTCTGTTGATTTTTTAAAAATTTGAAATATTACATTGTTGTAGACTTCTTTCCCTTTGCTGGTAGCCTATTATAGATTTATCAGTTAAAATAATTGTTGAAGAAACTGGTGTGTACAACTGATAGTAAACTCTTAACTGTACTAAGCCCCTCCTTTAGATAACTGCTCCAGTTCCAGGTTTTAACTTTGTATTTTGTTTTAACTGGCCTTGTTTCGTACTTTTTTCATGCTTCCTTCCTTGTCATGTAATGTGTAGTATCATGTACACTGAGGTGATACTTTGCTTCATTTCAAGGGGTGAATTAAAATTTTCTTTTGATTCCAAGTCTTTGTCCTGCTGTGCATTACCCAGTTGAGATTTTCTGTCTTTGCTTTCCGTGTATAAAGTTAATGTGATTAATTCCTTTGGTGGCTTTTCAGGGTTTTTCTGTTTTTGTTGTTCTAGGTAAGGAAGGTTGTAGGCATCTTTCCAAATGTGTTGCATGGGTTTCCTGCGATAGATACCAGCTGCTTGGCTTGCTGTTTGAACAGTGATTGTATATCAGTAAACCTTGCTGGATTTGCTGAACGTGTTCCATTGAGATATGATGCTACTCTGTGAGATCCAGGGAATAGTTAAGAGCGTAAAAATCAGCAACACCAGGAGTAATGAATATACTTGCACTGAGAATAAGAATTTCGGATGTAAACGTACAACTCTTCCTGGAGACTTTTCATCCTGAATCACGGTTGCATCTATAGAGCTACTCATAAGCAGAGAGAAATGGCCCAGTTTCTTTGATAGCAAATGTCAGTGCTGACTGATATAGGCCAAGAAATACACCTCCTGCCTCTGTAACTCAGTGCTTCTATTCTTGTTTGTGTAGTTGTGTTACGCTCATTACACATTTGTCATCCTGTGGCTGCTTAGCAGTTCAGCTTTCTATGAATCTTCCCCATGCAAATGGACTAGGTATTATCTCAGGGATGTGAAAATCAAGGCTTGGGGAAGCTACCCTCTGCCAAAGGCTGTAGAGTGATTCAGCAACTCATTTGTGGACATTAGTGACTCACGAAGAAAGTCCCCAGTTTCTTTTTTTCTGGTTCATTATCATGTTGTTCTACACAGATAATCTTGTTCCTTGGATTAAACGACTGCTCAAGGACTTAGCCTTTGCCTTTGTCATACAGAGTTCGTAAAATATTCAGAAAAATCCCAGTGTTGAGATAACTCACTGTTTCAAAATTTTAGTGTTGGGTCAAGTGCAATAAATGCTTCAAATGGTTCACTTCTTGTATTTAGTATCAGAGACACAGAAAAAACAGGTGTTTGAAGAGGAGCATAATATTTTTGTGTTTCAAAATGGACTTTGTTTTTGTACATTCCAACATATCCTGAAGCACAGCCTATGTACAGACAGGCATCACTGCAGCCTCTTCTTCAGCTGGCCAAAAGTGCCTGTTGTGAGACTGCATGTGACAGACTTTTTGTTTGCTAAAGAGGCTCTTTCCATCCGGTGTGTGTCTCTCCAAGCCTCCTTCACCTCCTGCCCACACCTTGCTGTTATCTGAGCACGAACTACTGAAGTAACTTATCAGTCATGCATCCGTTCCTCCATAAGTTGTTATGTATGATTTTCTGGAAGGAACCAAGATAACTGAGGGAGTTTAATTTGCTATTGTTTATTTTATTGCTGCTAGTCTTTTCCTTCTTCCTTTCTCATGTGAAACAACAAAGATACAGTTTAGATTGCGCAACTCTGAAGTTTGCACAAGGTGGGCTTGGTACGTGATTTAGGAGGGGTAACCTGTGTGGGCACTGTTCTTTGGCAGGTGATAAATAAGGAGTTTGAAAGGGAACCTCTGGACCAGTCTCTGCCAGGATTACATTGGTGTGTTGAAATTGCTTTACTTCAAGCCCTTTGCTGGGTGATTTCTGTTCCCCCTTTTCACAGGAGCTCTTTTAACACAGAAATCTGTCCTATTTTTTATAAAATAATGTGTTATGTGTGTTTGCCCAAGGTGCCAGTGCGTGTTGATCCCTGAAGTTAAATTAGAATTAAGGAGCTGCGTTGACAGGTGCTGAAAAGAACCATATCTGTCCAGTTCTTGACTGCAGGGTCTCTGATTGTGGCATGGCACTTCAAAGAGAGTGAGTGCAGAGCAGGGGAGAAATCCTGGAGCACCCTTTTCTAGAGGGAAATGATAAATGTACTTAATTTTTCTCCATGGTCGTGGACGAACGTGTGCCTGAGCAATATGGAACCTTTCCCAGGCTTGCACACAGCATCTCATTGCCTTGCTCTTCCTTCCAGGCTTTCCCCATGAGTTTGGCCGTTAATTCTCATGTCCATGTTTCACAGCGTTCCCGTCCTCAACAGCAATGCACAAAGCCTTTGTTAACACCTTCCCTCGCTCAGGCATTGCCGGGGACTCTGCAAAGCTTGGCTGAGAGCAGCAGGCATTTCTTCACATTTGATTATGCACGCAATCATGTGAATATTGCAAGCCTCTATTTGTGCTAATGCTTGTAGAAAGGATTAATAATTCCTGCACAAATGCTGTACTTCAGCTGGCAAGAAGCTGCTAAGCTCACCCTGCCCAGACCTATTTACTTAATTTACAGTATTTTTAAATTTTGAGACTGAAATGCAGGTTGAGGCTGCCAGGGTGACGAGTGGTGGAGATTCCAGAGCTGATGTGGAGCTCCACACCTGCCTACTGTTGATTCCAGTTTGGGGCAGTTGTGCACCAGATTGTTGGGCACACAGTGAAGTGCATTGTCAAACAATACCCCGGGAGATGTGTGTTCACAGAACAAAAGCCATCGCTGTCACTGAGCAGTTCTGATCCTCCAGCTTTCAAGGTCAGGACTGAGATATTCAGCACCATGGGAAATGCTGCATTCCTGCAGCAAGTCAGGGTTGTGCTGGGGATTACAGAGTCCTTGGCTTACGGGGCTCTCGCCCTGGCAGCTTCATTCCTGCCTGCTCAGCACACTGGAGGAGTGCTTCAAGAAAACCTGAAACCAAAATATCCTTTTAGGAGACTGTTTTCTTTCCTTCCTTCCCCAAGCAAGCTGGATAGCTGTCAGTGAGTTGTCCATAATAATAAGGGTTGAGCAGCAATCTTTGTTGCTTACTGGTTCCTTTTCTGAGCTGTGTTGTGCAGGCTTCATCATCATATCACAGGGTTAATTTTAGAATGCAAAAAAGATGCTTCTCTGACAGTGAAAACCACCGAGGGGGAGGAAGGCAGCCAAGTACAGGACCTAATTTTCCCCCTTCCCACAAAACTGTTTTTTTCTTCCTGTGGGGGAGTGTGAGTTTGAATGTGGCATTAGAAACATATTCAATGAGGGGTTTAGGGCAGAATCTTGCTGTGTTGCTCTCCCTGCTACTTGTTTCTACTGAAGTCATGTGGGATTAGGTTTCCTGAGAGGAAACAACAAACCTGGTGAGATCTAGAACAATAAACTGGAATTCCCTTATTTAATTTATCGCCGTTTTTTGTGACCGTAGTGCACCTGAGAGCTGGTATCACCATTTCTGGAGATGAGTGGGGGTGAATTTCCTGTAGACAAAGTGTTTTGGTGCATCAGCTTGACCTTTTACATAGAAAAAGGGCATGTGTAAATGTCACTTTTCTACAGTAATCAGTTGGGATTATCTGCCACTGTCTTGGGTTTTTTTCTCTGCTTTTATAATAGCAGAGATTTTTACAGCAGTTTGACATGTAAGAATGATGGAGGTTTTATTCTCTTATGTTGGATAAATTCTCGTCAGTAGATGGGAAGCAGATGATTCATACCTATTAGGACTCTGTGTATGAGAGAGTTATATTTCTTATTGGATATGAACCGGAAGATTGAGGATCTCATTTCATTCTGAACTGTTAGAATTCAAAATGTTAAATGATGAGCGTCTCGGGATTTGGGGAAGATATGTGCTGTGTGTTCCACTCTAATTAATTGCGATGTTTGGTGGGGGTTCCTTATTACTTTAATCTGTGGACAGCACCGTTCCCTGATGTTGAAAGTTGAAGAAAGAAAACATGTTGTCTGTGTGAGGGCTCAGCCTGATCTTGCTGCTGCACAAGCCTCTGAGGAAATGCTAATTGGTATTTTAGATCGCTGACTAAAACTTGGCCCTGTAGCTTCAGAGCACAGACCTGGTCCTCTCCCTGCGGGCGTAGTTCTGTTGAGATTGACGTCTCTTAACTGGAAAAGTTTGTGGACCCAGAAAGGCTGAAAAGAGATGGAATTGTGTGGTCCATGAGGTCCTGCCAAGAGAAGAGCCCTGGCTGGCCTCACTGAGCACAGGGCTGTGCCCATGTAAAACCGTGTGGCCAGGGTTTCTCCACAGGGCCACCCTCACCAGCCAGGCAGAGCTTCGCCTCGGGTACATTTTATCTCCTGAGGTGAGCCTGTGAAATAATGGTGAGGGGAGCAGTGTTGGCAGGGGAATATGCTGGATAAAACACGAGTTTTAAGTGATATTTTCAAGGGATCTTTGTTCCTTCGCAGTTACAGACACTCACAACTGGCAATAAGAAACCTTTCCAAACTCAAAAATCAATGGCTTCAGGCCTGTGGTGTTCACACAACGTTTTCTGCAGCAGTTTTCACCAGGGTATTACCCTGTCTTTCTTTTAGCCTCCAGAAGTGCATAGAGCATCATTGTGGAGCTACAAAACAAGTTCTGGCCTTGGACCACTGTTTTTTTCCAAGTGAGGATTAACTGCTTTCTAATTCTGTTTTAGGGGTGAAAGTACACTTTCATTCCATTCCTGATCTCATGCATCCCCCAGCTACAATGTTGTGTGAGGACTTGCTATTGGCAAGCCATGAAAATAGAAACCATCCATATTTTATTGACCATTCAGTCTGTATCCAGTACTTCTTTTGCCTGTGTTTCCTGATGTCCTGCTGAAGGAAAGATCAATCACAGGCATATTTTAGTCTGTGATATCCCTAGTTTTATAATGATCTTGCTTTCAATTTGGATATTGTAAAATTGCTCTCTTAGGCTACTTAGTCTGCATTTATAGCTCTGCTCTTTGGTGGAAGGGGCCAAGCTCAATCCAGTGGATGGTGTGTTATTCTACAGCTAAAGCAAGTTCTTCCTGTGCTAAACTCCAGGTGTCTCTGCTTTTTGGAGCAGAAAAGACCCAGAGCTCTCAGTGTGGTACATCTGCAGTGTGTAGGTCTGAACTTTGACACAGGAAGTCTAGAAGTGCAGGAGATCACAAGGTTAACATGATATTTAAGTCTTATTGAGAGCTTGCTTGTGCCTGCTACTGCCTATGGCAGTAAAATCCTCACTGTGGCTTTGACTTTGCCAGTGCCTCTGGTGTTCACCCTGCCCTGAACAGCACAGGAGCTGAAGTTTCTCCAGGCTTGGCTCATAGTTTGCAGCATTCTGTCACAGCAGGAATAGACCCAAGGAAAATGAGCAGTGTTCCTCTGTCCCACAAAATGGAACTACTGCCTGGTTTGAGTATTCCCAAATGAAGCTCCTTGCCCTGCCGGATAATATTGTATCCATCCCTAAATATGGCTTGGAAAGCCTCAATATTATTGCTTTAATCCACTTGTTTATGGAAAAACTCGAAGTTCATGTTCTGGTTTAGATATTGTGCAATATATTCAACTGACTGAAAAAAAAGCCAAGCAAGAAAACCCCAACCCTGAGCCATTTGGAGAGGTGGTTTTGCCTGCTAAGCTGCAGGCTATTAGATTGCACAGCAGAACTCTTGGTGAGTTCAAAGTGAGTTTATTGTTTCTGTGTGGGTATTTAGTGAGTCAGTGTAAACCTCTTTAATTCTGTTACGTCAGTAATGCAACTTTCATCCTGCTTTTTCAGTACCCTTTCTCAGGTAACAGTAATAGGATTTGCCTGTAATATATAGGTACTAAAACACTTCCAGTATATTAGATTTTTTGTTTGACTGCAAAAAAATGGGCAGGAAGAATTGCCAAATGTGAGTAGGCACTCTCCATCTCTATCACTGCTGTGCACTTGTTTATAAGTGCATGAACTTGATGGAGATTTGTTTTGATGAGCTTTTGCCAGGTTGGCCTTTTGTTCCAACAGCATTATGTCTGAGTGAGTGAGTCAAATAAACTGCCTTGGAGTTTTCCAGCATGCTGTCTCTCCTCCAGATGAAGAGCAGGTAATCGTGACTCAGTCCTGCCAAATCTATTCTGTTACAAAGTATTTCTAGGCAGGTGGCTGTGGAGTAAATCTGTACTGCTCTTGCAAGGATCTTTGCTCACAAAGGCTTCACACAGCCATTCCAGGGACAGTTTTCAGGGGGAACAGGCAGGCGAGAGCCAGGCCTGCTGAAGGGTGATTTGGGTGCTTTGGACAGTTCTGTCCTCAGGTCTCCAGTGGACAAGTGCCTCCCTGTGCAGAGAGCTTGTAGTGGCAGCCTGCTTGATTGGGCTTCCACACTGGAAGACAAAAGAAGCCTAAAGAGAAATAAAATGTCACTAGGGCTGAGGATGAAACTCCTGTGCAAGGTCTGGTGAGCCAGCTGGAAACTCAGTCATGCCTGAACTTTGTGGTTTTAATAAATGAGGCTTGTTGAGAAAATAGGCCCAATGCAGAGAACCCATAAAAGGCAGAATGAGGATGTGGTGGGAAAGGCAGACTGAGAGTTTTGACAAAACATGTCCCTGTTTCATCAGGCTCTGTGGTGGACTCTCCCCTCCTCACCCAAAGCAACTGTGCAAACTCAACCTCAAATGTCATCAGAGGAAGTGCTTATCTGGGAATGTTTGTGCTCGGGCCTGCTCGTTCTGTAGCCTCAAACTGCTGACAATGATGGTGAGGGTGTTTTCTGCACCATATAGACCTCACTGGCTCCTCGGCAGCAGATAACTCCCTCCAGCCTCCCACGGTGCTGATTTGATCCCAGTTGTCCCACTGTAAAGAGGAAGGGCTTTTCCCACCTCAGGACTGAGTCTGATGGGCTGATGGCACAGTTACTGGAACTTGCCAAGCAGCAGATGCCCAGCAGGAAAGTAGGACACCTTTGCATTGATTTATTGTTGCTATTTTCCATGGAATTGGCTTCGCATGCAGAAAACTATTGCTGTCAATGCACAGAAATTGAAGGGTACAGCTGCATATCAGGAAGGTGTTTTTCTGCTGCAATAAATAGAAATAGGAAAGTAAAAATGCCTAGCCTACCTGTCTGATTGTTAGTGGGGCAGATAGGCCCCAAAAGTAATACTAAGGTTATCCTGTAAATGCACTACTTTTAAAAAGGAAAACAAGAAGTCTCATTATAGCCATTGAGGGTATGCATCGAGAGCAGGGTACCTAGCTGTATTACAATGTGCCTGATCAGGCAGGGGCAGGGACTTGGTATAAAATCCCTTTCTAAGTTTTCATTGACAGTCTCCTTCAGCTCTCATTTTCCCAATTTGCCCACTTGTGAGATGGGGAAGTAGTTTGTCTTTATTTTTGTAGAATAGTGCAGTCAATAAATGGTCAAAAGAGTGGAACAGGAGCTTGGTATTGCTGTTTAGTTAAATGTGTGTGCTTGCAAACAAAATCAGCAAGTTGGCATTTGGTCAAGAGAAGCAGCTTTCAAGTTTAGAGGGACGGACTTCTGAATCCAGTAAGAATATTGAATGCAACCCAGATGGCGTCCTGGAGGGAAGTTCTGTGGCATCAGCTAGCTTGTAGGTGACCATGCTTCTAGCCAACTGTGAGTTTTTTGGCAGCTTGCCACTTGACTGCTGGTGAAAATTCAAGAGCAGTGAGATGAAATAGAGATCCTGAGAGACAAAGAGAAAGATGTCTTCACTTGACAAAAGAGATTTGTGTATACTGTTTCTTAAATGATTTAAGCTGTCTGCTTTTTGTACAGCCACGTATCTCAGCCTCGCTTATGTACGTTTCTTTGCTGAATTCGTATATGTAAACTCATCTAAAACTTCTCTCAAATTTCACATGTAATTTGTTCTCATGAAGGAATGTGCAAATTAAAGGGCCACCAGTAGCTGGACCAGTGCCCTTTTAGCTACTAGAAGGTGAGCTTAATTTAACATTTCCCTCTGGAAATTATGTTCTTATCTAGATTTTAGGACTTCTATATTTCTACTACAGGTTAAGACTAAATTAAGTTGTTGCACTCTGGACTCAAAAAGAGCTGCTAAATCCCGAAGAACTGGCTGCATTGGAATAGATTGTAGTAGCACAGTTTCAGATCATCCCACTGAGGACTGAGTCTAAGGAGCAGTAAGATTAAACATTCATATGGGACAGATGTGACTATCTGATATTAGAATGAGCTGGGACCAGTTTTTGTTGACTTCAAGTTTGTACATCAGTAACAGAAATACTTCTGCATGGCTTTTCTTTTTAAAAAAAGTTAATTTTAAAGGGACTTGAAATTATCTCTGTCTTAGGTGCGAGCTTTTCAGATGCCTTTTGCATCTGTGCAGTGAAGGATAATTAGGTTTGTAGAGCAGATGTTGTGGAAGCCTGCACTGCAGCATGCCTGGCTGTTCCTGGCCACAAAGATTTACTCCTGGGTGCACTTGCTTTCTTTTTATGTAGGAGAATGGCAAATTCTCAGTCTTCTGTATGCAGTAAGAACTTCAAGATTTCATACCAGATTTAAGCAGTAAATGCTTCACTAAGAGCTTTAGAAGTGAATGGTTTTGCTTTCAAGAATTTATTTCAGCTGCTTAGTACTGAGTTTTTAATCGGCACTGAAATGTGTTGTGGCTTTTTCAAAAAGAGCAGAAGTCTTTGCAAGGAAGTACTGATGGTGAGATTTTTCACTCTGTTCTCCTGAGACATAACAATTTGAAAAAAAAAAAGTCCTCATGGAAAACGCAATGATACCATTATCCCAGAATTGCATTCTCTGGTGTACTACCTCGTGCTGTGCTGCTTGCTGAAGGGAGAAAAGGGATTTTATAAATAGCCAGATAGGAACAAGGCTGTGAACTGTAAGTGTGGATGTATGCTAAGAGTGACCTAGGACTGGCTTTATACAGTACAAACTGTTCTTCAAGACACTTTCTGGTCTGGAGATGTGGTTTTGCTCAGTTTTATCACATCACACAAGGTTGTGTGCTTCTCCCAGTGTAGCTATCAATGAAAAAAACAATGTTTTGATTTTGAAAAGCATTACGTGTAAAAAGCTATTAAATTGAGGTCTTCTTTTTTATCAAAAAGTTAAATCTGACTTTTTAATGAACTGACAATATTATATGTAGATGTGCTTTCCCTCATCATTTCATCAGGTGTGCCTGTTTGTCACAGACAAGGGCCTAGGGAGCTGATCTTCTGCCTTTCAAAGGCCACTCATTTGCTTTCATTCCAGGGGGGTCGAGGCTCTTTCAAAAATGATTTTACTGGGTCATTCCTCCTGGCTTTACTCCTATACAGCACATGGGTTTGTTTTGACAGCTTCAAAAAGATGTGGTATGAGAAACAACAGCAGCTTCAAGGAAGGACCTGGAGACACAGCACTAAAAAATAAAAGCTTTCAAAGCTTCACAGGAATGCATGTATGTGGAAGAATTACACACTCAAAGCAGTACAGTGGGAGTTGTTTTGGGGTATGCTTTCAACTGAGAATCAGAAATGGGCACGAGTTTCATGTTTCTGTCTTACTGATGCTGACTTGGGTCAGTTACGTTCCAGTTCGGAGTAAACTCATCTCCAGTTTGAAGTCACTGGAAGTGTCAGGGATTTCCTCAATCTGGTTCTTGCTTTCTTAGTGACTACTGAAGGAAGAAGCATGGGCAAGCACTCCCAGGCATTTTACAAGGAAAGCCAAAGCATAAAGTTATTTTTAGATCTAATTTTTTAAAATGCCTGCTGAAAGAGCTTTCTCTCTCTGCTTTGCATAAGAATGAACCTGGCAATCAGATCCTTATTATAAATAAAACCTGAAGCTCACTCAATCAATATTTTGTTCCTCTCTTGGCACATACAGAATAAAATCACAGAAGAGCTAGTTAGTTGTCACAATTAATGCTGATCTTGCAAAAACAGTCACAATTTGAAGAGTCACCTGAAATCTAAGTCTCTACAAAGTCCTGGTCACAAGAGAATTTTTTTTCTTTCTCCAGAGGCTGCATTGTCGTGGCACTCTTCTGCTCTGAGGATTTTATTTTTCATATCACTTTTGGCAGAATCACATTTGAGAGCTGCACGTTTCTCCTCTTTAAATACCACCATAATATGGAAGTCATCCTGACAACTGACTCGTCTGAGTGACTTTCCTCTCATCTTCCAAGGAGGGTGAATCCTCCTTGTGCCTGCTGCACAGGAACGTTCAGTTCCTTCCTCTCATTTACTGCCAGTAGTTTCTGCAGTTACCTCTCAGCTGCTGAGAGAGAGGAGAGAAGCAAATAAATATGGCAGAGGGTTGCTATGAATATACAGTTTCTGTTGCTGGCAAAGCTCAAAGTCTATTCCGGTTTTCATTTGATCTTTCCAAAGAATCCCTCCGAAAGGTTCTATCATCTTGTCAGGGCCGTGCCCAAGGATGCTGGATGAACTGTCCGAACCCAAAGTGCTCCAGACCTTCCTGAATGCAACAGCAGCTCTGCAAGGAGGAGTGGGAGCAGGGCCCTGTTCCTCCTGCGGGCAACAGCAGGGAGATCTTGCAAGGGGCACTGTAATATTTTAGTACCTGCTGGGACAGTTTATTTTCTTTTGGTCTCACAAAGCTGTAAAGGACTTAAAATTTGGAAACTCAGCTGTTGATCATCAGCACCAAGAGCTGAACTTTGATGCAGCCAAAGGTATCTGAGGCTAATACACATTTTATACTGGGATGTCTCCAGACAGAAGATCTTTAATCTTCAGAGTAGAATAGACCTTGATTTAACCTCTGGGCCCTCTACAGTGTCTCTTGTGGTGCTCTGTTATTGGTCAGTATAAAAAGTCCAATTTAATCCTCAGTAAGAATTTGAACTTCTGTGACTTTCACATTTCAGAGTCAGCTCTGCTCTCCTCTGGGATCATTTGGTGTAGGTTTATGCAAGAGCTGGGAGGACATTAGTTTTTCCATTAACATGTGACAATTGCTCATGCTGCTCTCTCTCTCTTCCCCCCAAGGTTTTTGGCATGGTACTGCATTCCTATCAAGTCACTGCTCTTGGGCTCATGACTTTCCTAATCTCATGGGACATTTTAAATTTGGCTTTTCCTCATGGTGGGTAGTACTTGGTGGTTTTGTTGTTGATCTGAATTTCTTTAAAATGCTTTCCATATTTTGTAGGAATGACATAGGGAGACTCTCCTCTTACCCTCTGGTCTAGTGGTAACTCAGCAGCTGCCTGGAATTCAGGTCAAGTGGCCCAGGGTGATTGGTGCTGGTAATCCTGGGTATAGAGACCAGAAAAGATAACGTGTGGCCTGAAGAAGGACATCTGTGTTCCTGTTCCCTGCTCAATTCTTGTATTTAGGATCAGCTGGCCATCTTTGCCTTTACATCTGCAAACAGAGTGGTGACAGAATCTCCACTACAGACTTGTTCTGGCAGCACCAGAACCAGAGGGGAAATGTGGTTTGTTTTCTTTGCCTTTGAAATCCTCCTGAAGAAAGGGAGCAGGACATGGGGGCAGAGCTTACGAAAGAAAAAGCCGTTGGGTGAGTTCAGCCTCTGACCACTTCCCTCCCAAGTAGGAGTGACACTTTTTGGTGACTGCTTATATTGACTAGAGATAAAGCAGTATTTTAAGTGCAAAATGTTTCACAGGCAGTTATCAAACCAGAGCTATCCAGCTATACCTTTTGGGTGTTTGATAAAGTCTTCAATAGGATCTCCATCTTTCCAGTCCAAGTCGTCACAGCAAGGTTTTAGGATTTCTAACTTCTTTCTCTTCCATTTGATTTTAGTATTGCACAAACCTTTGGTCTGGTGCCTCATCTGATTACCTCCCATTTAGTAATCTTCTGAGATGAGTACCCAAAAAGCACAACCAATCCATGACACTAATGCCACTAATTGCGACTGATGAATGTGTTTTAAAGCATTCTCACAAGCGAATCCAGACCCGGCCTAACAGTGTTTCAGGTTTGTGCTTGAAGCTATAGATACTCTGATTGGGCTGTCAGTGCATCTCTGAGCACCATCAAACAAGATCTGTGCACAGAATTTGCTTTCCTTCAGTGAGGATGCTAATTCAGAGCTCTCTCACACAAGCTGTCATCTTCTGAATCTATTAATAAAGTCCCTATAAAGATGATAATCTTTGAGACCTACGCTTCGTTTTCCAACTTGGTTGAAATTAATCAGCTGGTTTGATTATTGATATTAACAAGAGGTCTGACAGAAAAGCAGTGTGATCATGGAATCATCATGACTTTAAGATAACAATCTACAAACAGACTTGACTTAACTGGAGTTCCAGCTCTGTCTTTGCCAGGAGCAGGGCTAAGTTACAAATACATGACAGTGCTGAGTTCTACTGTGAACAGAGGTGCCACTGATGGATCCTGGCTTCATGTGAATGCCATACAGGAAAAATAGTTCCAAAATATGGGACCTATCAATGCTTACAGCTCCAAAATAATGAAAAGTTGGACCTGCTTCTTAGGTGCAGTTAGCTGTAGTCTTTCAGTTTAAAACCATTACTCCTTGTCCTATCGCTACAGACCCTGATAAAAAGTCTCTCTACATCTTTCTTGTAAGCCCCCTTATATATTGAAAGGCTGCAATAAGGTCTCCTGCAGGAGCCTTTTCTTCTCCAGGAATCTGAAGGATGAGTCTGTGTCTCCTGCAGTAAAAGGACCCTTGGATTCTGTGATATGGGAAGTACCTAGTCAGCAAGGCAAAGGGGAGGAAAATACAAGGATGGTAAAATTCCAGTAGGCAAATTCAAGAGGACACAAAGCAGTAAGAATGTACAAGTCCAGTCTTCTCAGAACAGAAATTCCAGTTGTATTTGAATCTGAGAGAGAGGCCCTGGCAGCTAAAGGCTGTGGGCCCTAATTTAGTTTGGAGCAAAGGCCAGCTAGGGAACAGTGTTTGGAAGCTTGGGGCTATGCCTGCCTGCTGCCAGGCTCTGTCTAAGGGGCTGCTCACTCTGTGCTGGGGGATTTTCTGGTGTCTGTCAGTGCTGAGAAGTGTTCATTAAAGGAGATGGTGCTGGTGTCAGACGTCCACATGCAGGGTTGTCACAGTCTGGTTATTCTGCAAAGATTAGTTCTTTTATTGACTTCTTGCTGAAGATTGGCATGCGTTTCCTGAGGAAAATCTGGACATCCTACCCTAAAAATAGCTGAAGACAACTGGCTTCTGAGGAGTTTGCAGTCAGTCTGTGGCCTTAGAGGAAACAAATCTGTTCGTGAGCTTCTGGTGAGCCAATCCAGTATGTGACTCTGTCCAGTGTTTGATGTGTTCTCTTAGCCCAAAGCTTTGATTCGTTCACCAAATCACCCCAAGTGCAACCTCTCTCAAATTCAGGGATGATTTAGGAGGTCAGTGTGTAACTGTACCCCTGTGCTGGGTATGGCTGCTCCAGGTACAGTGCCACCGTGGGATTTAGGATATGCATAGTAGCCCATGGCTTGGTCTGAGCTCTCAGGCAGTTGAAGCTCTGCTGGACTGGGCTGTGTTCACAAAATTGTGATGTGTCCATGTAATCAATGAGAAAAATCAACAGGAGCCAACGTGTGTACACAAGTGGACAGGATTGATGGCCGTGTAACTCACTGGCCTGGGACAGGTCTGCATACCAGGGAAGGTAATAAGCAGCAGCATGGCAGTGAGATGTAGAGGTGTAAATCATTTGCTGTGTCTCTATCTACTGACTTTTGGGAAAAGTATGACTCCAGTCAAATGGGAATGACTGTGATGTGATGGCAGAGCTGTCAGGGAATTGAGGTGAGGTGTCTGTGCTTCGCTGCTTTTCAGAAATTGGTCTGTCCTTGGCTTCAGCTGTATTTTTATGTGACATTGGACAAATGGCCTAACCTCTCTGGGCATCATTGCTTAAAATGGAAATGTCAATATTTTCACCAACCTTTGTGAGCTATCACTGAATTAATGGATAAAAATTGCTGCATAAAGGGTGAGCATCATGTATGATGCATTTAATCTTGTTTACTTGCAGCTGGGCTACCTTGAAGTGTCACAACTGCCAAAAGTGTGCAAGGGGACCTACCATGTTTGCCTGAGCCAAGATACCTCCAAAACTAACTTCACCTATAAATTCTTCGGATTGGCTTAGAAACATATTTTAAATAGAGTTTATTTAGTGTTTGTAGTGCAGAACTTCACTTTCTCTAATGCACTCTCTGAGCCCCATGCTTTCAAAAATTGCTTAGGAAGATGACAGCATAGACACTGACAACCATGGCCTCCAGGATCAATCCTGGGTAGCAGAGGAAAAGAAAATACATTTTGGTACTTCCAGATAACTCATCTTCTGCTTTATTTTTTAAATTCCTGGATCTTTAGCCTCCTATTTTTATTCCCGTGCTTTGTCATTTTAATGACAATATTTAAAATGACAGTAAGTATAGTATCTTAACTGTTTATACTGAGAAAAAGAGTCTAGATACAAAAAGTTACATCTCTCTCAATGCTTAGAATTATCAGTCCACACTGAACCTTGTCCACTGGACTGGTTTGTCTCTGAGGGTGCCCCAAACTGTGTTTTTCAGGCATGTAACTCCTGCTTTTCTGTTGGGGAATCATCATGCAATCCTCCTGTTTACAGCTGTGCTGCTTCCATCCCTGAGCTGATGTTCAGCCCTCGGATAGTTATGGAAGTAGTAAGATTTGCTGCCAGGCTGTTGCATGTCTGTGGATTTTGTACTGAAGTGGTTGTTTGCTGTGCTGTTCAGACACATCCTCCTGGATCTCAGTCACTATTCCAGAGTGATTTGGAAATCTGGCAGCGTTGTTCTTAGGGACAGTTACACTGGAGAGACAAAGCCGTTCACAGCCAAAACAGCCCGTGGAAATAAGGAGCCAGTGGGAGAGCACAAACTGGGGCAACACGTGTGGAAAATCTGGCTTGTCCAGTGCCACTTGGTGTCTCTGTACTGGACCAGGGCATCCTGGGGTTTGGCACTCTACAAACACAGCAAAGACCTGGCTCTGCGAGTTTTAATTCTCTGCTAGATGCTGACAGCTGGGGAGAAGCACAAAGACAGTCTCTTGTAGGAGTAGGGTACAATAAGGGCAGAACAAATGTCTGTATCAGTCCATCTCCTTGTCTATGTGACCTTTGCTATTTTTTCTTCAGGCCTCTTGGATGTGTTGGTAGAATCATGTTTTCTTTCTCACTGCTGGAAAAACTTCTTGTGGCAAGTATGGTGTGACTCAAGCTGTGATTGGCAACGACTGCCTGAGATTGTCCCTCAAAACCTTGTGGGGATTTGTTTAGGACTCAGAGAAGAGCAACAGGGAAGGGTTGAGGCAGGAAAGAATCAGCAGCCAGCAGTGTTGTCATAGGCCAAGCACTGTCATCACAAACCCCTGGCACTCAGCTGGGAGGAGGATGTTGGGGTGTTTGTTTTGATTCCTTAAGCCACAATGGCTGTCTGCTTTTGTTAGCAGGCTTCCCTGTTATCCCACAATCCCATCAGACACTTGAATTTGTCTGCATTTCTGCCTACATGGTGCGGGGTGTTGGGAGGCTTCTTGTTTCAGAGGCACTTGTGGTCTTTGAATGCAACTTTTTACCCTAATGTGACAAAAAGGAGGCACAAGGCCAGAAATAGCATGCTGTGCTGTTTATTGCTTGATTTATTTGTGGCCATGTCTGTCACACAGATGCCAATATGTTTTATCTTCATTTACAATAGCCCAAAACGTTTCACCTGGACTGACACAGGGTCCTAGACCAGATAGGGAGGTTCCACAGGGAGGTTTTTCTTAGCATGTAGCTTGTTGCTGTGGTTTTTTTTTTTTAACCCCTGCTTCTCTCTCCGACCTTAAGTTCACTTGTAAAGCTGTGCATGTTTTCCATGCACGGTTTGGATAATTAAAAATAGCTGCTCGCGGCGCTTGGCTTCTGTGCAGTCTTTTATCAATAGTGCCTCTGAGAATACCTTGTGTTTGGATGAGTGGTTTTAAATAGAGTGGTGAGAACTGCAAGGAAGACAAATCAAACAGGCCTCTTTCACAGCGAGCTTTTTTAACTTTGAAATGCCTAGAAATTATTTTTAAACTGAAAACAAAACATACTGGTATTTTCAATTTAATGAATTCTTGCTAATCTTGCTTTCTAATCATTAATAATTTTTCTTACTGGTGGAAAAGTTCACAGGTCTGACGTGGGGGCCCATCCTCATTATTCTGTTCTGTTGTTCTCAAAAATTAGATTTGTTACTTGGTGTGCAACAGGCCGATAATTACACACTGGAGAGACAGGAATTATTTATTTCAGAGCTGCACAAACCCGGGTGCTCGGTGGTATTCCACAAATCAAGCACACCAACTCTCAAAAGTTTTACTATTTGTACATTTCAGTTACAAAGGAATTAGTGTTCATTGGCTACAAGTGACACAGTTCTCTTATTAATTAATATTCTGTTTTCTATTGGTTAATAATTCTCTCGCTTCTCATGCTAATTAGGCCGCATGCTCAGTCTCTCTCTCCGTTTGAGTCAGTGGGTTTCTTGGGTCAGTGGTCGTGATCTGCCCCTGCCAGAATTATTTTTTACCCAGTTGGAGCTGATTTCAGCACAAGTGCTGAGTTGGCTTTATTAGTTTCTCCTTATCTCTAGAGTTGTGCAAAATGCCCTTGTGGCCCATAAATTCTGCATTCTTTGTGTCCACTCTCAGTGGTACCTCCTTCTCCCCAAGCTTTGTTAACCTCCCGTAGGCCTGAGATAACTGAAACATGCCCAGTCCTAAACCTTAACAAGGCAATTCTACCAACAAGTAATTTGTTTTTCTAACACCTGGACATCACTTAGAGCTTGTTAGCCGCTCTCAGTTTCACAGTTAAATCTCCCTTCTTGATTAGGCTTGAAAGTATACAAAGATCAAACATTAAAGAAAATCCTTTTTAAAGAAAATTTTACATATTCCACATTTGCAACACTGTGAAGAACCGAGTATGGTGGGCTTAAGGGGATGGGGTGAGAACCTAGACAGAAAATCATCAGTGTAAGTTGCTACCTAATCTCCTTCAGTGCTTATCTTGGGCTCTGAAACTGAAGACATTATATCCCATTAAAACTACAATTCCCATTTAATAAAAACCTCTGAATGTACTTACGGTCAAAATAGTTGCCTAATTTCTTTTCTCCCTTTCTGCAGAAACCTCTTTCCTCTCGCCCCACATCTCAGAGATGCTTTCTTCTGGAAATCCATTTGATGTGTACAATCTTTCACTGATTTATTTGTGACTTTTCAGCTTCCTAGTCTGGCAGGATCTGTCTATTGTAAGAACGTGCAGAATTCCTAATTTCTTTTTTTTCCTGTGCCATTTACTATATTAAATACTTTCCCATGCTTTCGCTCTACCTCCTCTGTATGTTATACAGTTCAGGCTCGCTGAAGGAAATAGGAATAGAAAGGAATTGCTGTTGTCTGTGGCATACTGAGACTATGAACTTAAATTTTCAAAGCCTTTGTTCTGATACGTTTCATGAGTGATGCATTCACTTAAAGAAGGGTGGGTAGATGTACAGGAAAAAGGTTTCTCCTCTTTACGTGCAAATTTTGAGTCTTGTATGCTATTTCTCAGAAAAATCTCATATAGGTCTCAGTATCCTATTTATTTTTAAAAAGAGAGGGAGACGCTCATCTGAACATGAAGAACATTGCATGAACATGGGAATTTTAATATTATTATTATTTTTTATAAACAGGAATGGCCTTCTAATAGAAACGGAATAAACCTACACCCCTGTAGTGTTGTGTTGTAATCACGACTTGCAAATCTGCATGTGTAACCTTACCCTGTGCAAAGCTTTCTGACTTTCTAGGAAAATTCTGGCCCGAAGAGCTGGAAATGAAAGGTGGTACTTTTTCTTTAAGCATGTACATATACTCAGGAGTGAAGAACAGAACACAGTGTGTGTGCCTTTTATGGCAGCTAATTAATGTTATGTGTTACTGCAATATTGATTTTCTTCATCATTGGCAGACTTGGTGATGTCTGAGCCATTGATATTTTAAGTCCTGGAATTATAGGGGAACATGATAGGTTTGATACTGTCCTAAGTCATTTTGGTACTGGTTTAATTTTAGCTTTGGTGAATTTCTGATGCTGACTCCATTGATTTATACATTGGCAGAGAAAAATAATGTATGTGGTCTGAAGATTGTAGAATAACTGTGAAAACATTGCTAGGAAAGCATGAAAGTGGAAAAAAGTAATAAAGCCATAATGTCTTGGTGATATTTTTGCTCCATTTTTCTTCCCTGTCCCCCATTTTGCATTCATACTGCAGAGAAATGAAATGAGAATTGGGTTAGGGTTGAACAACTGCAGAAGTAAATTCCCAAGGAGGGAAAAATCTTCTTGTATGTGTACAAATACACATGAGGATGTGAATGCTTTCTCCAAGAGTTTGCTTCCTAGAGAAAAGCTCATTTACACACTCACTGATGGTAGGGCTTCCTTTCGGAAGTATCAGCTTCCCAGCACTGCTGGCACCCAGAGCAGACAGCAGAGTCTCAGGATGCCTCCGTGCTGACCCCTGCGTTCCTCAGCAGGCAGCTGTCAGTCTGGGCTGTGTATGCTTGGCAGTGTCAGTCCTTCTGCCTTCACCCACCTCTCTTGAATTTAAATGGAAATTCCATATATAATCAAGGCCTAAACCCTGCTAAGTGCTGACATAGCAGCAATGCCCAGCTCTTCTGCTGGTCTGACTGGCAGTCTATAAGAAGCTAAATGAATATTAATGTTTTCCTGTCGACCAGCAGCTTGGTTTACTTGTCTCTTTCATCTTCTGCAATGAAGTATGTGCTTTCTGGCTGGGTCATTAATAAAACAGCTAGTGAGTGATTTATTTCACCCAAAGTACTAGTTGGCCATTGTGTCTCCAGTGTCAGCAGTGAATGGCTTTTCTGCTGTTGTCATGGTCTCCCCCTTGGTAATCACAAGGATTCAGGAGAATGCAAAGGACTAGTATTGTGGGGAACTTGCTTACCACAAGTCTTGCTCCTATTGTGCTCTTTGTGCAGTTTCCAACTGAACATGAATCCTCTTTTCCTGGGAGACACCAAGACCTCCTAGGCCACTTGGTAAGAATGCAGGGATGCTGTCACATGCCTTGTGGTGCAGGGCAGATGACTGCAATAGCCAGCACAAAAGAATAGATATCTATCTATCTGTATATATATTTTTTCCAGACTGCTGAAGATAGATGCTGTCTGTCCTCCTTCCTGGTCTGGATGCTCTTACCAACCATCTCTGTGTGTCTAATGTCTTTGTGGTTCCAAGTCTTGGCTTTGTTTGGGCTGCCATGGAAAAAAGCACTGATTGTCTGTCAGTCCTAGGAAAATATATTATTTAGAGTAACTGAGTTGCTCTATAGTCTAAGTTGTGTGAACTAAACAATTTTAATGCAGTGAGCACGAGAACAGGATCACCTGCTCTGAATATAAGATCTCTTAGAGATCCTATAGGATCATTATATTTAAGGTTCTTCCTCTAGAGAGTGTCAGAAATTGGCTCAAGTTTCTTGTTCTGGATTTGGACTGCTGTTAGGTCAGTTAGCACAATAATCTGGTTCAAAAATAGTTCAGCAGTGAACTATGAGATAGGAAAGAGTGTCCTGGCATATTGAGACACAATAAAGCTCTGAAATAGATGTAACATAGGTGGCTTAGACCAGCAGATTTTATTAGTAAAATGAATGTGTTCCCTTCTCCTGCTAATTTGGGGATATAGTAATCTTTACCACTTGTTTGCAGCCACTGGAACAAGTCCTGGTTCTAGGGCATTTGCTCCCTCTCCTATGGTTTTAGTGGAAGCTGCACATGGATATGCTGGGTACTGCAGAAGCAGCTAAAACAGCTCTGCGGATTCTTCCTCATGGATATGCTCTTTCAAGAAGGTCATTACAGGTCTAAGGGAGTAAGTATGTATACTCTCAAAGGCTTCTGTACAATGTACATTTCCTTGCATGCAGATGAATTTTTCTGCTTTCTCCTTGTTCTTTCTCCTCTCCTGATTTTTTTTTCAGGCACATTTTTGCTATCTGCTGTCAAAAAATTTGCCCCTTCATTAAGACGGCAACTTTAAAAGACACTGAAAAGCTGAAATAACCATTTCAGCTGGTATAAGCAATTACAGATATTTCCAGACAGCAAAATGACAACCTCAGTGAAGCTTGGACAATTGCTACATCGATGTTAATCAAGAGGGACACAGGAGGATTCCTGAATTATTAAAAATGCAATAATGTTTCTGAAGCCTTGATATGCCCTGGTGAACCATGCTTAGGGAACAGATTTTGCCTGTCCCAAGCTCTCTTATCTGATGCAGCAGAGTAAGAACTGAGCAACCTTCTCTCGTTGCCTTTCATCATTTGGAACATCTTTTCAGCTTTGAATTTCCGAGGCTGTTTCATTGTGCTGCCATTCCCCCTCCCACCCTTCCGCTTTGTTTGCTTGACAAGGAGAAAAGGCAGAAAGTGAAGCACAGAGCCACATTTCCATAAGCTTACACAAACTATTTCTTTCTTTTTCTTTCTACTCCAGACAGGGTGCTTATAATTAGTCATCCCTGCTGCGGTTGAAGCGGAGTTTTTAGAAGAAAGCTTTGGTGGTTTCTTACCAGCAAGAGCAAGAGTGAAAAATAAAACTCTTGCAGTTCATCGTTAATTTGGGCAATACTTGTTAGCCTCATAATCCACGCAAATAATTTCCTTCAGCCATGTTTGTTAGAAATACTGGAGCAGAGACCTAGTGCTACTTTTCCCTATCATGCTGAGATCAGACAGTGCTGGCAGCATTTGGTGTCTTGAAGCTCAATGCAGAATTAAAAGCTTCTTAAAAAAGCAGGCTATTAAAGTGGCACTGAGGAAACTCGTTACACTGCTTAGTGGTTGGGTGGGATAATCTGAGATTCTGCTTTTAATTAAAAGTGGACCTACTTTGCAGAATGCAGGCTTGGGTTGAGATGGTGTTTTGTGTGTGTATTTTAAGTCCTTCCGAAACTGGCAGTATTGAGCTCTTGGGTTTTGGCCAATGAGCAGTTCTAGTGTTGGGAGAGAGAAGAAAGAGAAGTGGTGAAATAAAACTTGAAAGAAATTTTAATTCCTACATGGGAAGTCTTGAGTTTAAAATGGTATTGCAGATTCTTCCTGGGAAGAATTTTAGATGAACTGTTTGGTAAGATGTGAAATACATTATTATTAACCGTTTAGTCTAAGTGTTAAAAGAAGTTATTTCTGTCACTGTTCTTAATACTCGCTGGGTCATTATCCTGTCTTGTAAGGAGCTAAAATGTTATCTATCCTTCTCTAACCCTGCAAAGCTTATTCTCTTGTCCTTTTTTTAGTAGAATAGGAATGAAAAAAATATACTGGAAAGTATGTACATAACCCTGGCTATGGAAGTCGTGTTGTGTGAGAAGGGATGAGTCCTTGTAAGTAATGCACAGGTTTCCCTTTGATTTCACTTAGGCAGTTGAGTGTCCAGTGCTTGTTGGAGTTCATGGCTGAGTGTACAAAGCCAAGCTCCAAATGCAGCTCAGATGTAGTGTGAGTTCAGGACTTCTCTGCTCAGTGCAGGAATGACCAGTATCTTCTAATGCAAATTGCTTGTGCAAAAATTAGACCCTCACTGCTATTTTTGCCATGCAATAGATTCTTAGAACTGTTGATTCCCATTTAATAGATGTAGTATAAATACCAGTTCATGAAATTGGCCTCATTTCTTCTCTTTTGGTAATCAGAGACAAGTTAGGTTATTTCCTGCTGTAAACCTGAAGTTGCCTTTTTAAGTTCTGTTTAATTTTTCTGCAAAAGCTGTTCTTTCTGGAAACTTACACCACTGCTTGGCTGAGAAATGGTTCAGAATTGCTTGGTCATTCCGTGGGGGGTGGAACAAGTTAGTAAAAAAGGGTTTGACTTTCCTAAACAGGAGAGATTCAGAATTTGAAAGGTAACCAGTTCTGCGCCCAGCATTACTTACTTTTTCTTGAAGTAACTGAAATTCTCTTTTAAAGTCCACTACACAACAGATTTACCACTTAACTGAGTTTTAATTGACCCTTTTATTATTATAATGATGGGAATAGTGCTTTGGTAAATGTATTTTCCAGTTGCTGACTTTGGTAATAAAAACCAGCCCTAGATTGCAAAAGAGAGAAAAACTCAGTTTTGTGGAAATAGGCCGTCCTTCCATTGTAAAGATAACAGGGTCTTCTTTTAACCTTGCATGGCACTCCCTAACTTGTTTCCTGTCTTTTCTTCATTATGTTGGCTCCTTGCCTTGAAGAGGAGATGGCTTTTTAATATAGCCACTAAATTCCACCAACTCAGAATCTTTCAATCCAATTACTATGGTACATTAGCTCTTGACTCTCTCCCTCTGCAACTATAGCACTTGTGAATCAAGTGTTTGTTTTTCATTGCAAGTTTTTTTCTAGAATCAAAGGATTTTCTCTTTTTTTTCTTATGCCTTAGCTGGCATTGTCAGTAGGGCTCTCAAATGTTAATGACACCAGGTTTGCATAAAGCATCAGCTCGGCAGCGGCTGCTGTGCTTTGCAAGATAAAGCTCCTTGTAAAGTTGAGCTTGGAGACAAAGCAAAGGTTTATATCCCAAAGCTGTGAATATGACTGGAAAAGGGTTTACCCTGTCTTTGTCCAAAAGAACAACCTGTCCACTCTCCCCCTCAGGAATAGTAGTATTAGCTTAGCATAAGAGTTTGTATCATAGACTGCAGTTCGAAGACAAAGCATAGAATGATAAACATAATTGCTAAATCTAAGGAATGTGCCATAAATTCTAAGGGAAACAATATTATTGTCTGGAAAGGATAACAATCCTTTCTTCTAGAAATGCCAGTTTTGAAATAGTTGTGCTTGGGGTGGTGCAGCTCATGGATGAGCAAAAGATATTTATTAGAAATTGTCATGGGATTTGTTTTTGAATTCTAACCTTGCAGCGGGTTCCATCGAGTGCCTTCAGCACAGGCTGTGGTTTGACTTAGAGCACTTTTGGTCAGGCTCTGGGAAGGGAGGGCTTGGCCTTTGTGTTCCGCTGATCCTCCATTGGCTCCAGAGCCTGGCTGGCTCCAGGATCCGTGCAGGTGAGGGCTGCCCTGCTCTGTGCCATGCAGGAATGTCAGCGTGCTGGCCAGGAACACCACAGTATGACCTAGTGTTGTCCTTGCACATCCAGGATGTCCTTGGTCTTCTCCTTTCCTTCCTTCCCTCCCCAGCTCATCCCCTGCTCCCAAGGGACTCCACAACCATTACCAGAGCACACATCAGCCCCAAAATTATTATTATACTTGGACATAACCAGTTTTGAGATGTCACTCATTTTCTGTGACTTGTTCTAGTTTAGTCTGTTAAGTTTGGCAGAGAAAACTGTCACTAGGGGAAACTGTGATGCCTACCTGGATATTCCTTCTAGTACAGAACATGGTTTGTGTTTAAGTGGACAGATTTTTGCTTCCAAATGGGAACTTGATTTCTAAGCCAGTTTCTGCTGCAATTTATACTGCAAAGTCTTGGAAGTAGCTGGGGCTGCATGCACTGTGAATACATTAAAGCAAATCCTGTATTTGTGCTCCATTCCCTGGTATAGGAATTGAGCATCTGTTTTGACTGGCAAGTGTCCCTCAGCTGTATTCACACATACAACATCACATGGGAGTTTGTGGACAAATGAGATGCATCCGTACAAAATCTCTTGTACATTCAAAAATGTGCAAATGCCTTTACTGCTGGTAATAGAAAGAGCTGAACAAAATATGCCGAAAGAAATGCAGTAAATTCCAGGTATGATAGCATTTTTATTATAAGTAATATATCAAAGTTATAGCCAGCTGACAATATACTGGAAGTTTTGAAAGCCTCTTTTGTTATATAAATCTAAAAAGGGATTAAATACTAAATGAAAGGCAACTTCAAATGTAGCAAACAAGAAGTAGGGTGGTTACGTGGGTGCTACACGCAGTTAATGTGACTTAGCCAAGGATGTTGAGACACACTGTACATGTTCATTTTGAGCTTTACTTCTCCACACCTGGAAGGCTGTGTGATTCGTCATTTACAAGCAGATGATTCCTCCTGGGTGTGCAGGTATCTTTGCTGTGTGACTGACTGCAGGTGGCCTGGAACCATGGAAGAAGCTACCAGGGAGGAATGGGCAGCCAAGAACCACTCCATGTCTCTCAGGCCTCATACCTTTGAAATCCTTCATGGATTCTGCAGTGGATTATACCATTAAGAATGTAATGGGAATACGCACTCTTAATCCTTCAAACCAGCAATATGTATTTGAAACACTAAGCATCAAATAAATACTAAAAACGTCTTCGGAAAAATTGTATAAAGTTTATGTTGTACTGCAGTAGTTTCAGGAAAGTATTTTAAAGAAGTTTTTAAAAAAGATTGTATTTAACAAAATAAATCTCAAACTCTGAATATAGCAAGATACAAATTTGAGGGAACTCAGCAATGTAGAAATTAATTTCCAGTCTTTACATCCAGTTCTTGGATGTAGTATAGCCAGAGGTTTATACTCTTCCAGCATTCCCTGTTTTTAGCAGCATCCTGCTGCTTTGTTGGATGAACTGAAGCCTGCTGTTAGCTCAGTTCTTATAAGCAGCCTGCCCAAGCAGCCTCCCTGAGCGTCCTCTGAGGTAGTTTACAACTCTCTACTGTCTTTTACTCCATGGCTGCATCACAGATGGGTTTGGGTTTTTTCAATGCAATGCAGCATAATTTATTTTTATAGGGAGGCAGGCTTCATGTATGCGCTGGATGAATCCAGCTCATGGGAAAACCAAGCTCTTCCAAATTTTACAATGAAAAGTGGCACTTATTAACCGTCTTGCCTTGCAAGGAAAAAATACTTCAAGTATCTCACCATTACTTCAGATTCTTTATTGATTCTTTATTGTATTTATGGTGTGGATTAAATTCCCATTTAAGCTTAGCTTTGGGTTCTACTCCTTCACTAAAATGAAAAGGTTGTGTCACTTCAAATACTGATATCGAAGTTCAGTCTTTCCTCCCTGTAAGAGGGAGAAGACTACCCATATATGTATACATACATACACACGTGCATGTACAGTAATTATCTAATCAGTGTATTTTCAGAGTGATTCTGAACATGTGCTTTTTCACATTCAATCTTCATTTAGTTTGTGTTTTTCTAGATATGTCTTTATTATCATCACTATTTTGATGTTCCTAAGAATGGTTATAAAGAAAATGGCACCAGCACATTGACCACTGAATTATCTTTTAAAAAAGAACTGTGCAAAGAAAGACAAACAAACGAATATATCCTCATTAGGTATGTTTTGCAGATTTTTCTAGTTTTTAAAACCATGTCAGCTCCATCAGTTTCTCCAGCAGAACTGGGAATTTGATGCACACTGTTGTTTGTATTATACTACTTAATCTTGTTCTGTGCTTAAAATATTAAGAAGGAGCTGTTACACTCAGGCTCTCCACATTACTGTGTGGAATTTTGAACAGTTGTTGACAGCACAGAGAACATTGCACAGTTTTCCCAGTTTTAGATAAGACCGTGAAGGGGAGTGTGTTTAAAATAACAGGACATAAAGGCAAATACATGTTGGAGAGAAATCAACTCTTTTAGATAAGATTTTCTTATACACTTTGCAGTAAAGAGAAGATTGGAGGGTCTGCAAAATCTCTGAACAAGTGACTCGCTGGGTTCTGTGTCAGGCTCGGATTTCTTTACCTTAGGGCACAAGCTGCTAATGCATCATGCAGAGAGAATGGATTCTCACTTGAAAACACACAGAAAACAAAAACTTCTGTGGATGCAGCGCTCTGCAGTTGCCTTTATAATTTATGCCTCTTTCTTGTTTCACTTCAAGCTCCAGCTCTGGTGGTGGTGAGGAGCTGAAGCGCATTTTGCTCCTCCTGTCTCATTTGAGGCTCCGCTTTCAGCATGTGGTGACAGGGTGACCCAGATTCCCAGGGGTGCCCCAGGAATGCCATGCTGATGCCCTGCTTTCACAGTCCTTGGTTAGCACGTCTTATCCCAGCTAGACAATGTTATTTTCTTTCCCTGCTCATCAGTGCACCTGCCAGCAGTGGTTTAATACAGTTAGCATTATCTAGCAGCATGTGTGCCTGGGTATGGGGTGAATACAAATGGAATAACAGTTGGATGAAGGGGCAGACAGGTGTGTTTAATAACACTCACCAGCGGGAGGGGAAGAGAGCAGAGAGCAGAAAAAGCCCACAGGCAGAGGAGGCTCGTAGTGGAGCCTGAGAAGCCAGGAAGTCAGGTAAACTGGAGAGGGATGGAAAAGCCAAATGGAACTAAGGTGAGGGTGGTGGCTTCTCCCTGGTTATGAGCAAAAAGAGAAGAGGGAGTGGGAACAGATGGCTCTAAATTGTACAGCCCCCTGATGGTCTGTGCCTCTCTGGGATCAAACTGATTGACTTCTTATTTGAAGGTGGAACTGTGGCTTTTACAATAGATATATAGAAAATCAGCTCACTAAAAAACAAACCCACAATTTTGGTAATTCCTGAAAAGGAGAAGGCTTGTGGGTGTACATCTTTGTTAAAAGACAGTGAGGTGTGAACAGTCAGGAGCCTCTTCTGATGGGTTATTATGTTTAAAAGACACCAGTCTGTTCATCTTGGATGGGTTTAGTTTGTTGTGCTTTTTTTTCCCCCTCTAATCTCTTAAGTAAAAGCAGGGTAGGTTGAAAGATTGTTTTCAGCAGCTTTCTGAGGCAAAACATTGTAACTGGAGTTCTTCTACCAGGAGTCCTTGCTACTGCCTGTGGGCTCACTAAGTTTAAAGTTGGTTTTGTTGTTTTCAGTTGGTTTTTTGTTTGTTTGTTTTTGTTTGTAAAAACAATTGAATCTTATCTCATAGATATCTAAAGATTTTGCTCCTTGACACAGCAGCCTGAGTTTACCAGTAGCTTGCCAGAGCAATGCCTTGTGGTTGGGGCACTGCAGGGATCCCCAAACAGGTTTTATTTTTTCTTTTCTGTGCAATAAATCGTGAATGTTTCTAGGAAAGCTCACTCTGAATCACGAGAGGATACAGGTGCCCCCCAGACTTACTTGGAACTTGTATGGAATCTGCAGTGAGTGAGGTCCTGGGAGGAGAGTCCCTTCTTGGACCCCACTGCACACTGTATCTATGGCCTGTCTCTTCTGTGTGCTGCTCCTGTCTCTTAACCAGGACTGCTTTTACCAGCTTGATGGTTCCTGGCAGTCCATTAGGCAGAGGAACTCTTTTCTGAAATTCCAGGAATCTATTGCATGATGCATTGCTGTGGACACTGCAAAACACACTCCTGCTCTAAAAAGCTTTTAATACGGGAAACTACTAGAATAAATGAATAGCTTTTACTAAGACTCTGGAATGCTGCTAGATTTTATACAGCTTCTCAAATATTTTTGCATATTCAGCAGAATGACTTTTCAGTTTCAGGCTTCCCACCCCTCCCCCCCCCCAGTCTCAAAAATATTTCTACTAATTTTACTGTGTAAATTTGGAGGCTGTGTAGGTCTTGGAAGCAGTGTCCTTTGCTTTGGGATCTCACTGCCTTTTATAAGTAAGTTTCGAAATATGCCAGTAACTACTGAATTTAGCTCCAAAATAAATATTTAAAGGTGCTCAATTTTTAAAAATTTAATTAATAATTTCCTTTTGTTTTCTATCATGCCTTCTTTGGCCAGCTCTTCGTACCTACATTTTGTCTCCTGAGCTCCTCTGAAACACGTTTAATTCCGTTGAGTCTTTTTTGATGTGTATTGCCAAGAGTTTAGTCAAGCCGAGAGGTTTTGTTTGTTGAGGAAAAACAAGCCACAGAGTTTCAAACCTGCTGGTTTAAATGTAGTTGGCTGAAGGGCATGAAAGCCTCGCTGCTCTGCAAGCAGCCGTGGGTGTTTGCAGCTGCACAGAAACGTGGGGCTGCAAGTTAGGAACCTTCAGACTGTGAGACAATCTTGTATCTCCAAGCTAAACCCAGTGCTGGGGTGAGTTGGCATAACTCAGCTGGGATGTTGCTTTAGGGTGGGCAGAGTTTCACAGTCTGTGTTGCAGCCTGTATTTATGATCTGTTTGCAGGACTGCTGGTCTCCACTGCATATCCTTCCCTTGGCTGTCTTACTCTGTTGACCCTTCAGGGAGGGTAAACTCGTATGTGTCATGGTATTCAGAGCCATGAGAAATACTGAGGGAATGTCATGTCCTTGTTCACCAGCTCCTGCCTCTGGAAATAGCAGCAGCTTTCTGGGCACCCCTAGGGTGCAGCCTGGGGTTTGTTCTGGCTGAGCCGAGCTGAGTGGAATGGGATGAGGATGGTTTTAGAGGAGCAGCATGAGAAGACAGAAAGTGCAGCTCAGTGGGAAGTTAAGAGGACACCTTTGGTTTCAGTTCATGGCGTCCATCACGTTGTACTGGGGACTGACAGAGGGAATGGAAGTTGCCTGTGTCAGGAGACTACAACCAAAAAGAAATCTGAGGAGGCAGAGACAGAAAGATGGGAGCTGGGGAAAGGGCAGGGGGTTTTCCATGCTGGAAGGCAGGGACAGGGTGTCTGCAGCTTCAGTTATGTATTGTGATGTTCCACTTTCATATTAAGCTCCTTGAGTATTAGAAAAATTTCATTTGTGGTATTGTGCATTTGGTACAACTCTTGACCAGAATTTGAAAGAACCCTTGGAAATATCCTTTGCTTTTAAAGGCCTAAGGGAGCCTGTTTGCTGCTGCACTTCTGGGACTGAGTTATTGCTCACTGTTGGACTGCAGCCCAGCCATAGGATTTTCTGGAAGTTTATTCCAGGAAAATCCAGACAGGTGTGAAGGCAGTAGAAGTGACAGCATCAAACACCTGATGATTTTGGATTGCCTGGTGTCACCTGTCTTAAGCAGTGGCCTACAGAGAGCTGTCTGGTACTGAACTGAGAGCAGAGGAGGAGAATCTCTCGTGGCAGCTGCACAAAAAGGCTGCAGAACATGGCAAGTCTGCTGTGGGCAAACCCAGCAGTAGTTGCTGCTCTGAATGCCTAAAGCTTTTCAACCCAATTTAAAGGATTCCCATGGTTTGTGAGAAAGGTGCAACTGACCTTTCCCTCTTCCTCTGTTTGTGGCAGGCATTTGTAATCCAACAGGAAGAAAGCCTGCAGACCAAGACAGTCTGACTAAAATTCTTTTCAGGTTTTGTTGAGATAAAAATTGTATTTTCCTTTTGTCAGGTTGTTTCATAAGACTAGCAGGATGCTTCTAAAATGCTGGCCTATATTACTGCCAAAGGAACAAAAACATATGCAAGGAGGTCTGTGTGCTTGTGAATACTGCTTGAAATTATATGTTCTTCTATTCTGGGATTATGTTCATCAATTATTTGGTGTGTCTTGATCTCCCTCATAAAATTCCTGTGTTCACTGGTGAATGTGGATACCTAAGAGGGCAGAACTAAGGCTGTACAGCTCTTAGTGTGCTTGACACTGCAACACACTTTTAAAAACATATATTGTCTAGATAATGCAGTGTGTACTATTTATGACAACACAAATAATTCAAGATTATGTCTGGAGCAATGCCAGCAGGGAGAGTTATAAGAATTTGCAGATTGTAGTATGCAAAGGTAGAACATGCAGAACATACACATTTATTACACTGAGGGAAAGGCTCATTGCTGACACAGATTGCTGAAAATGATAGGTCAGAGTGGACCCTGATATCCCTTGGAACTGGCACTGGACAGCATCATGTGCAAAAAGGAAAGGCCACTGGAACAACAAAATGGGCAAGATCTCTACTGACTGATCCAGAAGATGCTGGTGGGTTGTGAGGAAGCCTGTGCTTAGAGCTGAGTAACAGGTACAGGCACTTTATCTTCCAGTTCATCTCAGCTTTACATAAATTAATTATTGAACATCGAGCAACTGCTTCTGTCAGCGATGAGGATCTATCATGTAACGTCATTGCTCCAAGAGAAAGCTGTAGATGGTTAATTTTTGGAGAACAGTTTGTCTTTGACTACTATTCTCTGGCTGTTGTGAAAACTGCATAAAGGAGGCTGAGGATGTGAAGATACGAGTAGGTATCTCTTCCTCCATTCTCCTGTGGCATGGTAAAAGTTACAGCTGGGTAGAAGAAAATGCTGTTGGTTTCCATACTACAGAGTCTTTGGTATGTGGTGTTGAACGCTATAAAAATAAACTTGAACAAATATATGCTCCTCTAACTGTCAAAAATCATAAAAACATGCGCAGGGTTTGATGAGCAGTTGTCTAGGAATTGTAAATATATTCCTAAGAAACTGGGTTTGACAGACAGGGGAGGACATGCAAGCTGTAGGATTTCAGCATTTTTGAAATCTCATTTTCATTTCTGGACTCTGTCTTCTTTTATGTGCACATGCACAAATACCCATGAAGGCAGTGTTCTCATTGCAAACTAGTTCCTGACTTTGATGGGTTAGAAGTCTAAACTTGTGCTGTTTGCACTTCAGACTACGTTGGATTTGCTGTAGCGTAGGGGTACCCTAAGCAGCAGCGTTCCCAGAGGGCTGGCTTTTGTCTGCTGGATCTAGAAGAGGCACTTTTTGTGGTAACCCAGAGTTTTTGTATTTGGGGAGAGCTATTTTGGTAAACTTTCAAGTGCTTCAAGTACTTCCCAGTGCCTTGTTTTCCTTCTCTGCTAATTGCATTAGGCTTGTGCCAACAGCTGCCCATCCCTTGCACATGGAAGGGCAGTTTTGGGCAGGGGGGCCGGACCTGGTCGGTATCTCAGCCAGCCCCCCACTGCTGTGCCCCACAGCCTCCCCAGTGTGCAGCCCCGCCGAAGGACAGGAGGGGACCCCACTGGGAAGCTCCATGGGGCATGGGCGGCACTTTGGTCTCCAATTCAGGGGATTAATACTATTTTCTGTTTCTTGGACACTGCAGCCAGTTGGCCTTGTGTTCATACTCCGTTTGCCCACTTCTTGAGTGCACTTACTTGTGTAAATCTGCTCAAGCGTTTAAGTCTGAAAGAGCAAACAAACAGGGAAATGAACAGACAGCTCTGCTGGCTCTGGAGGGGTCGCTTGCCTCTCTTTCCTTGTTTCCATGAATGTGGCCCGTGCAGCACACACAATGCTGTCTGCCAGCCCTCCCTTCCCACAGGAGGGCTTTGCTGTGCTGTAAAGAGCCGGCTGTGCTCCAGCGTCTCTGCTCCTTCAGAAGCGCTCGGTGGAAGCTGGACACGCGCTCCTTCCTCTTCCTCCACACTCGGTTCCTCTCTGCAGCCTCTGTGTGCCCCAGGGGCAGGGACAGGAGGGACGGTGGAGCCCCAGGGCCTGCCAGGAGGAGCTGCCCCAGGCATGGGGATGAACAAAGGCACAGGGAAGCACAGGCGTGGGGAGAGCCTTGTGCTCCTACAAATGGCACGAAGGGTTACACAGAGGGAGGACGGAGCCCTTTGGCCGCGGATATTCAAACACCGGGCTTGTCCCATAACTGATGGACCTCTGCTTTATTAGGTAGGGTGGTGAGGTCTGAGCTGTTTCACATGCTGGCCATACAGAGCTGTTTATCAGTTTCTCAGGCTCTTATAATCTAATAGGTTTTCTCTCAGAAAAGTGCCTCTGCTGTTTTATTGTACTTTATGGCTTGGTTTGATACCTACATACACTTCTTACTGAAGAAATTTGATTATATTTGAGATTCGCGGATAATTTTCCCATTCTTTATTACTTCTGTAAAATTGCGAGGGTTTTGTTAATCCCTTGCTGGTCACCGAGTCTCTGGGTTTTTGGATGCTTTGGTCTCCGAGGCTATTGCAGGGATTCTTAGAAACACCCTTCTTTTGCTTCTAGATCTCAGCATATGCAGTATTTCACCTTCTGCATTTTGGCACAGAACTTTCTGTGTATTACCCTGCTTTCTTCATAGTTTGTATCACCCCAGCCTTCCTACCTTTCTGTCTTGCACTCCTGATTTGAGTGAATTAGACAAAGCAAACTTTCTGACCAAATTCAGGTCAGAGTTTCAGGCTGTATTTCTCATGGGTAATTTATTTTTGCCTATTTTAAATTTCCACGTAACCACCTTAGACATGACATTTATTCCAGTCTTTAACTCATCTATGGCACTGTCTGTACTTTTTTTAAAGGCTGCCGCAGCCCATCCTGGAGTATTTGGTGTTATAAAAGTTTGAGGAATGACTTAGTGCAGAATCAATCCTGCCAGTATATTCTGGATTGAAAGAAAACTGTAATGGCTGTTGTTCTGTCATGGAAATGGTGTTCTTTTTCGACAAAGGAATGTCATTGGGCTAAAAGGAAAAACATCTAAGGCCTGCCACATATTTTAATAATAATTGCTAATTAAGCCTGTTTTAGTCAGTTTGGTGCTATGTATGTATTTTGTGCGTTTGGTGATTGTCTCTCAGGATGAAGGTGGTTTTTGTTCTTTGGGGCCAGCCAATGTATTAGGGACCTTCAGAGAGAGGTCCGAGGGAGGGAATGGGGCGGGTTCTGGAAACTTCTGTATCCAGGGTCTGTTTGCTCTGTCTGTGCAGGACCTGCGAGTATCTGGTATTTGGTGTGCCATCCATTTCAGCTTGTGCTTCCCTAAGCTGACTGGTTCATTTAAAAGCCAGTGCTTTGTTGGGAAGGCAGTTCTTCAGGCTTTTTGTAGTGAATTATGCTTCAAGAGCTGATGGATTTTGCTTTTTAAATTGAGCTATGATGTTAGTGTTTTCAGTGGAGGTTTTGTACAAAAGTGGGTCTCAAACTTCTCTGCTTGTGTCCCCATTCTCTGTTGCAAATTCTTCTACTGTAGCTGAATTTCATCTGACTTGTGATCCCATCTGGGATTCTTGCCCCTGTTTGCCACTTGCCCAGACAGTGCACTGCTTTCTGCAGGCTCCAGCAGGAGCAGCTGCTGCTCAGATCCCAAAGGGCATTCTTTTGGTGATGCTTTCACTTGCTTTAGGTGCAGAATGCTGGGCCAAAGTAATTCCTGACATACTTGCATCAAAAAAGTGACCTACTTACCACACTGGTGTTGATTTTATTGTTACTACAGAATGTTTGTCTTTAGATTAAAATATCAGCCCTAATCAAACATACAGGTGTTCCCTGTTGATTATGTCTAAGGTTTCCTCCAAGAAGAGTTTGTATATAAATAATTGCAATTTCTGTTCAAGTCCCATGTGATCTGCAGTGAAGACACAACACCACTGATTCTTTTTCCTTCCCTTTTCACCAAGGTAAGATGTTTTCTCTGGTGTTTAAAAGGTGCTGTCAGACTCAGCCCTCTGTCCAGACAGCGTGCCCTGTTATTTTGCATTCATCCAGGTTTCCATCCCTTGCTATCAGACAGATGTTTAAAATATCACAGAACTCACCAGCCTGCCTTTTGCACAGTTCATTTACGATTATTTATTTGCCTCCTGGTGATGACCTGCTGCAGGACAGGAGAAGAGGGAACATGGTTGAATTGCATGAGGCCTAAGGTCACCTCCCAGCTGGAAGGTCACCGGCACAGCAGGAGCACTGAGTCTCACTGATGGGAGCGGTGAGAGAATGCTGTGAAGGCTGGTCTGCAGTTCTGTCTGTGAACGGGAGGCTGTCCCTCGAGGCAGACTGACCCCAGGGACAGAGGCTTCTCCTGTGTTGGGTAAGACATGCAGGCAGAGGTGATTTTTGTGAGACACCAAGGAACCTTGTCACAGCAGCTTTATGGGACAGGATAAGAGGAGAAAAAAAGTGGAAGATCCTAAGAACTACCAGGGTGGTGCTGATTCTGTGCTACAAGAAGTAGTCTTCATAAACCCTTGCAGCTCTCTGCGAGATAACCAGGGTGCAGAGCCCTGGGACAGAGAGATTGATGGTTCATTCCAGTCTGACCCTTTTTCTCAGCTGTCATTGCTGTGTGAGGTCTGGTGACTATTTGCATTAGCAGTACCTCCTGTTCCAGATCAGGGAATTCCCTTGTGCTAATGCACTGCTTGACTCAAGAGTCGTGTTCTCTTTTTCTTTGTTTCAGAGTAGAATTTTACATCCCTATTAAATGGGTTGCCAAATCCAAACTTGCAGTAAACAGAGGCAGCTTTCTGGCAGAATTCTGCCATCTGTCTTGGGTCTATGTGCAACATCCTAATCCTGGACTAGGCACTGAGTTCAGTGTGCTGCAGAAGTGACCTGGATTGTCTTTCATGCTCATCTTTGAGACATCTGGAACCGCTTCATTGTGTAACTGGCCCCGAACTGTGTCTTAAGGACATTTGCCAAGGCACTGTGTACCCCTTCTTTGACATTTGAGCAGCTCTCTTGATCATGTGCATAGATCTTGGGTCTTGCTTGTGTTGAAAAATCCACAACTTTCTGAGTGGGGACACTATGAACAAAAGTAAAAAGAAGTCAGGATTAAGGCATCTCAATTCATTTGCATTTCACCTGCTTTAAGTTCAGGCTTCTTTCCACCAAAGGAGGACTGTTTCATTACCCTGGTGCTACTCTGCACGTCTGCCCCCTCTTAAGAATTTCTTCTGGGGCTGCTCTGAAGCAGTAATCAAATGTGTGATCCTCCTGCATGCCAGCACTCTTGGATCCTTTTTAGTTTTAGTTGACATGGAGGGAAGTGAGAGGCAGAGATGATTCCTGGGAGCCCTTAGGAAAAAAAATGTGCCTTGTAAAAACAAGTGATTTTAGTTATTGCAATCGAGGAGTCAATTAACTGGCTAATTAAAGCAATTTCTCATTACATAATTGAATTCTGGTTCATCACCATTTCTACTCTGCAAAACTGCCCCAGAGAGCAGAGCCATTTCTGAGCACTCTTTATCACAAACAGAAGAACCATTCACTCTCTCAGCACTCAGACACATCTGGAAAAGGGAGAGGTGGTTTGGTGGGACTTCCCTCGATTGCTTGTGGAAATGAACAATGGAATGTCATCCAGGTGATAAAGAAAAAGGCAGTTTTCTCAGACATGTTTCTAGTGCCAAAGATAAATGAAGAAAGGAGGTAATGAATGCAGGAGCACAAAACCCATGAGGTTTAGGATGCCCAGGGCTGTGGGACTCAAGGTTACACTCTGGAATTTTAGAATGTCTTAAGCTCAAAGCATTACACTGGGTTTGAACATGCCAGTGTTCATCAAATATACTCTTAAGCTGGCTGAGAGGACTGAGGGCTTTTAAATTGTCAGCTTCCTCCTGTACAGAGAGAGAGACTGAAGATGGAGTTGTTTTTTAATGAAGGATGAATTAGAAAAGTGCCAGTGTACTGAAATGCTGGATGGCTATGGAAGGTGTGTGTGAGGAAAAAACACGAATTAAAAGAATTTGAAATAATTTAAAATCTACAATATGAGATTTTATTGGGCATAGTTAAAACCATGGTGTCAAGCATGCCCACCTGCAGCAGCAGAGGAGGGAGGGCTGGGTCAATGACATTTGTTGCTGGTAAGCCATGATTTGACAAGGAGGGACTGTGGCAGGGAGATTTTTGAAGTTAGGATATAAGTGCTTCAAAGCCCAGAAGAAATTGCATTTGGCAGCTGATGTGGACTTTGAATGAGACACAATAAAAAGAGCTGCACGTAACATGTTCAGCTTCCCTCACTGGTACCCACACTGGTGAGACCCGGGGACTGTGAGTGCCCTGGTCATGCTGTACCTTGGAACAGGGCTTGGGAAGAGCAGAAACCATCTTCTCATTTAAAGAGGAAAGTAGTTAAAATTAGTAAATGTTGTGGATTTAGTCCGAGTTCAGGTATTTTAACTGATGTCTCATTAGTGAACGCCAAGTGCTTGAGATAAAATTAGTGTGTGTGGGGTTGTTTTTTTTTTTCATTTGTTTGCACTCTTTTTTTTGTTTGGGTTTTTGTGTGCTTTTTGTTTGTTTTGTTTTACATGTTCTTTTTAAATGTTCAGACTACAGACTTGGGCTTCTTCCTGTGTGTGAGACACTGATCAGGTGCCTTGTTCCCTGAGCCTCAGCTCCTCATTCAGAAATTAAATGCACTGTGCCTTGGCATCACAGAAACACTGTGGGGCACAGGCACTGGTGTTTGTGAATTCCTTGTACCTTGTTGGTAATGACCTCTAATAAACACAAGTAGGCTTTTAAAACTCAGGGGGTACTATACTTTGGGGAGTGCAAAACTTGCTGGAAAGGGAGAAGTGAGAGAGTAGTTTAAAAAAAATAAAATAAAAGGGCCTCTTGGTAATAGTGTCTCCAGAGAATGATGAAGAAAGAAAGGAGAAGGGGGTAATGATGGCTTTGCACAGTGAAATATTTGTTTTCTGTACCTGGATTTTTGGTCCAAGGGAAGAAAGGGAAGCAATGGAGGCAGATTGCAGCATGAAAACTGAGGGAAGGAAGAGGAAGATTAGGAGGAACAGAACTGCACATGGTCACCTATGTGTGAGGTGAGGGGAAGTTGGTATAGTGTTGTGAAAGACTACTCCCTAAATGTGAAAGAGCATTAGATTGTTGATGCCTGTGTTATAGTTGATAATGTATGGCCAAGAAGAAAGCTAAGAGAAGCTGGGAAATAAAATCTATGAAAGCAGTATACTTCAAAAGTATACTTTCAACCAGAAGCTGGAATGTAAAAAGCCCTAGGATGTGTTGTAGGGAGCTGCCTGGCACTGGTGGAGACAGATCCCCCATAGAAAATGTTTTGTGGGTTCAGTTCAGTTGGGTTTTCCTGTGCATGGAGTGTGAGGGAGGTTTTGTTCTATGGGTTGGGGGTTTTTTTGTCTGTTTTCCCTGTGGCTGGATGGCTGGAGGATGGGAAGAGAAAAATCATGGCAATTTAAAAAAAAAATTAATAGTGTTTCACTTCTGACTGCCCCTGCTTAGTATCATGACTCTGATGAAGCTCAGTTCCCACCCCTGACCAGTGGCATCAGCTCCATATGTTCCTGATCCCACGGGTGAAATGGGCATTCCCGATGCAGCGCAGCTGGCAGATGCTGGTTTGTTCAGTGGCAGCCTTTTCCTCTCTCAATCAAGTTATTAGTGTCATTGTCATGGAGCACTCGTCATCTTTCAGCCCTTAGGGAAGAGCAGCCCAGTTTGGAACAGAAGCCGGTGCATCCTGACAGCCCACACTGAAGCACCATGGAGTTAAAACAGACTCATGTTCGCTGTCCCTTAGGAAGCAGTCTAATTCCCGGGCTGGCACTTCTGACATAACTCAATTATGGAATCATAAATAAACAGTTGACATAGGCCAGGGAACTTCAAAGCAATCAGTACAGTTGTAATAGGTTCTAGCTTGATAAATAAACCATGCTGATATAGTCTAAAGGATGCTTAATTTTTTTTTTTCCTTCTGTCTTAGATCAAAGCATCTTCCTTGAACAGCAGCCTGGCAACTCTCCCTAACCCCTTTCCTTCCCCCACGTCTCCTGCTGATCTCTTGGTACAGGCATCATTACCATGGGACTGGTGTCTTTGCAAAGTGTACTCCATCTCCTAAATTAATTGGCTACTGGTACACAGTTGCATGCAAAGTAGTTTTTGGAGAATGATTCTTGGCCAGCATTTTGTTTTTATTTACTGAATTGACTTGCATAGCCTGGCTCCTTGGGTAATGAGGGTCGCTTTAACATTGGTCCACATTTTGTGCTTTTAGTTGCCTGCATGGGAGCTTTGTACTCACATAGTGGGGTCCCAACAAGATCAAGACACAGTGAGGTGGTGGCTGAGATGGTGTTGCTTGTGCAGCTCAATGATTGCTGAGGCCTTTTCCCCCAGACTGTTTATCATACTTAGAAGCTGCTGGTTGAGGCAACTTACCTTCATTGAGCCCAAGACTCTAAGATATCCCATCCTCCTTTACCAGCCTGGAAACATCACGGACCATCTGAATGTCCTGTGAATCAGTGGCAAGCCTTGTGATAGACTTGCTCTGTGTTCAACACCTGGTTTTGGTGCCAGCTGTTTCCTTGTGTGTTGTTCAGGTCAGGAGCGAGCTGGCCATGGGAAGGTGTGGAGGGGAGGGTGCCTTCCGTCCACCTCTGCCCTGCTCTGTGTAAGCATGTCCAATCTAAAACACAGTCAGGCTTAGTTAGAATTCATAGTTCCAGCTCAGTTTGGGAAGTGAATATATTGCTGACAGCGGTGGCACAGCACTGGCTCCAAGGAAAAGGTGCCTTTTGCTTCAGGGTCACAGCGCCAAACCCGTCACTGTCTCTGCGATGGCGAGGGGGGCAAAGGGGAGAGGAGGAAAGCAGCAGGTGCAAGCAGGCTCCTGCTGGGAGCATTTAAATGCTGACATGTCAGAAGCTGGGAAGTGTGTGACAGGCAGTTTTCTTGTGACCTGGATCCTGAGAGCTTAAGGAAGTCTGAAATTTTCTTTTATAAACAAGCTGATATATTAATGAGAAGTCTGTAGTTTGTTTATGTGGGAGAAGAGCAGATTTTCACATGGGATCTGTTTCAGAATCCCATGTAATGCCCAGGTGTTGAGGCACAAGACCATGTATTACTGTGCTGCCTCCTGTCCAGAGGAGGAAGTTACCAGAATCTTCTGAGAAGAAACCAAACAAAAACCTCCTCCTAACTCCGAATAAACAGGAAAGGAGAAGTCACTGGTGGTGTTAGCTTCCTAACAGCTGCATTTATACTGAATCCTGTCAGTGAGAAGAACTAAAATCTCCAGTTTTAACAGAAAGAGTCCAATCTGAAGAGCTGATATTTTCTAAGGTACTGAGAGCCCCCTGGTTTGCCCATGTCAAAATAGTCCAGAGCCTGTGCATGGGTCTTTGGACCAAAGCTGTTTGATAAATATTTTAGTGTTTTGCACATTTTGTTGCCAAAAATTCAGAGTCTAAAGCTGTCTTCCAGGGAAGGGCATCTTTATGCATGCTCATGTTTGATTCAAGCACTTGTTCTTTACTGTGTGTGCTGCAAAAAAGGCAAGCTTTATAATCAATTCTCTACTCCATTAGCATCCTCAAAGGATGTCTCTGGTCACATCAGAGGCAATCTGCTCTCTCTGCCTTTTATTTTATTATTTGTTTTGTTTAAAACTTCATTGTCTATGAAATCATCTGTCACCCTCTGCAGAGACCTGTCAGGGCACTGTCTGTGTGTTTGCCTCTCCTTGGGAATAACAAAGAAGTTTCTCTGTTGCAGGCTGCCTGTCTGCCTCCTCTCAGCTGAGGGAGAAGTGGTTTGCTGAATTTTTGTGGCCCATTTGGTCCTTGGCCTCTTTGCTTGTGCTGCCCTAAGGATGCCAATTAATGTTAATCTGAAGGTATAAGCTTCTCTATTAGGTCCTGGAGTAATGCCATCAGCTGGTCCCACATGGGCCACCAGGCAGCTGTCAAGCAATAATGTTTATTGCATTTTTACTTCATATCCTTTACTTCATGATTGGTCACTGGGGCTTATATAAAACCAATAAAATTGACAAAATTTTAAACTATTGTAAAAGCCAGTAAGTGAAATGTGGGCATGAGAGCAGAGAGTTTGTAGCCCGTAGCTTTCTTACAGTCTTTGAGAATACAGAGAAAGGACAGTGAAATCAAGAGCAAATAAAGGTGTGTTTTGTTTAGATTTCAAACAGGAGCCTTGGAAATTTTCTTTGACATGTAAGGATGTGGTGTTCAGGAGCACACTGTAGTGTATTTTATCTCACCCTTAGTGATGCTGTATCTCCTGTCTGCCCTTGCACACTCACCTCTGCCCAGGAACAGCTCTCAGGGTGATACTTGCCTGCCTTGGGAACAGTAAGAGACCGTGTCACATTTATGCTGCTCTGCAACGGGGTTTATATTTGTTTAACCGGTGAAGGGGACAGCTTGGACCCAGTGCTGGTTAACTGCTTCCACATCATAAATAAAGGTACCTTATTCATCCTACAGTACTTCTGCTGAGCACCTGGATGAAGTGAAAGCAGGATGAGCCAGGTGCATCCGGGAGCTGCTGCCTCTCCGAGCGCACTGTGGCTCATTCTGGCAAATTCCCGAGCGTGCCTGGCCCTGATGGAGCCCGGGGAGCCTGCAGTGCTGAAAATGAATTGCTCTGTTGGACTCGAGCCACAGGCCTCATTTTGATTGTTTACAATTGAGTAAATCGTGCCTGTCCCCATGGAAGTTAATGGGATCAATCCTGGTGTGACAGCAGAGCAAAACCTTGCATGCTTGAATCTTGCATGCTTAATGCAGTCCGTGTTTTCCTGTCTCAGGCCCTTTCCTCTTTCTCGTGTGTCTTGCTTCATGAATGTATTCCTTTAAATGTGTCATGGATCAAAACTGCAAAATGCCATCTGTCAGCCTGGGTGAAATCTGTAATCCCTGTGCTGTTCAGGTAACCAGCAAATTGACATTCATTGGAAATGGGGCATTTAGCCAGCCTACTAATGCTATGGATTTGTTCCTTCCTTTTTTTCCCCCCTCCCCCCTGCTCTCCAGATTATTGCTTACATAATGCATGGACTAATAGTTGCTGTATGGTTTACATGTGAGTTGCTTTCTGGAAGCTGTGTGTAGGCAGGGAGCTCAGGATGACATAAAGTAGGATTAAATAATTGCAATATTAAGTTGCAGTGCAGAAAGGGGGAGACTGCTGTTTGTGAATGATGCTGCCCAGTTAAACTGCACACAGGCAGAACAGGCAGGAGGGGTACAGGGAGCAGGTGGATGAGTCCTCTTTGACCTGTGTTCTCTGCAACTAAAATTCTTCCTGCCGGCAGTTGGATAGATTTGTAAGGACAGAGCTGTCCTAGTCAGGCCACTGTAAATGTAGACTGGATTTATCCCAGTGTCACTGAGCTTGGAGCCTGGCTCCTACTGGTATTTATTAGCACCTGAATTATGCATAGCTTAGTTTGGTATTCCCCATTGGTAAATTTTGCTAACATTTCACAAATTAAAAATGTTCTGAGTCTATTTTCTCCCTAGTCAGCACCAACTTTTTAGATCAACAGTTTGTAGCTTTAAATAAGCATCCCAGATTTTGTTGTTGGCTTTGTTTGTTTGTTTTTAATTTTGCTTTGGAACTGTTTGTACCTAAACTGGCTATGACTCAGTGTGAGGCCTTGCTGCCTTCACTCAGATATGCAGGTTTGCTGAACTCAGCTGGAAAAGATTTTTTCGTCAGTGGAGAGTGGAAAGGTGAAGAGAAGTGCTGGAAAAATTCAGTTAACACTTCACTGCAGTGCTATAGCTCAGCTATTAGTATGTCTTAGGAATGTGAAAATGAGTGTTGATTATAAACAACCCAATTTTTTAATATCCAGGATGAAGCAAAAAGAAGCAAAAACCATAAGATGTAGTCAGGTAAGTTACAACCTAAAATCATTTCCCTTACAGATACTCAGCGGTTACTATGAAACACAACAGGTTTTTTTCTTAAGTGATACTTTTATCATTATCAACTCATTTTATTTATTTAGCCAGAGAAAGCCTTAAAGAAGGGTTCAGTGTCTTTGTTCCCATGAGGGTCGCAAGTTTCTGCTGTGAGAACTGGGAAGACTCAACCCCAAGCCTCAGTTCAGATCTCCAGGCAGAAACACCCGAGCAGAGACACAGGTGTGCTGTGTCCCTACAAGTGTCTGCAGGGTCTCCCTGTGCTCCAGGGCAGGCTCCTGTCACTGGGTGCCATGCAGGAATATGTTCCCTATCAAACTGCAGTGCTGGGAGCAGCAGAGCCTTCGGGCTCATTATCCTGTGCGGACAATGCAGTGTGACAGTGAAATGGCTGATGAAATCTAACGCTGTCTTCTCAGTTAAAAGGCAGTGTGGTGATTACAGGCCTTGGTTTCCTGAAGGCAGCTGAGTGACAGGGATTAGGAGAGCGAGCAAACCGTGCTACATCCAATGACCAAAGGCTGTGCTGAGTGTGGAACTGCCCCACCTGCGGAGCAGCCAGCCCAGCTCTGGCCTGAGCCCACTGGGCTTGTGTTGCTGTGATCGGTTGAGGTCTGAGATGAACTATTTTTCCTTTGAGTTTATGTATGCAGAAAACAATTAGGTTAAAGCCCAGGCTGATGTGTAAATGAATGTGTGTGGTCAGTATAACTATTGATGCTTTGTAAGCTTCAATGTGTGCAGGAGAGGTGAAGTCTCCCTGAGCCTTTGATGCTTGTGTTGTTCTGAATCCACAGAACTGTGTTCTTGTATGGTTTGTGGCTGCTGTTTCTTATGTGGAAGTGTCTTCTGTCTTTTCTTGGGAACTGGGAGGGCTGTTGATAAGCATGAGTGGCCATGAGATGTCTGAAGACCAGCTGAAGGTCTGCAGGAGTCTTGCACTTGGTGCTGAGGCTGTTCTGTGGGGATAAGGGACATGTTTAATAAGGTGCACCTGGAGCCAGGATTGAATTTTTTTCCTGTGGTTGCAGACATGCACCTGTGATGTTGTGGGTCATCGGTGGAGGGGGGATAAATTAGATCAATGTAAGTCATGTTCTCCCTCAGTGCAGATTTTCCTATGCAATGATTAATCTGCTTTAGAATGTTCTGCCAAGCTGCAAATGGCAGAAGTTGCAGCCATGATCAGAACTGGACACTGTACTGACCATGGAAACAGCATGTGAAGCTTTAATTACCTGAAGTCCTGCATTACAGCTTCTCAGACTTACTGTGGAGCATCCTCTGCTGAGGCCCCAGTGGATTTTCCTGGAACCTGGCTTTGCCCCTGGTTCTTTGCAAGGCGGTTACAGGCACTGTCTCTTATGCTTGGAGCAGTCCAACCTTTGGTGACTTTAATGAAATTTATGCAGCGGAGGGGAAATTCCTGTTAATCCCCCATGCAGCCCTCCCAGGGTGTCCTCTGATGAGCCAGCGCTGACATCTCTGAACAGCAAAGCCTTTGCCTGGCTGCTGCAGGCACCTGGTGCTGCCATGCTGTCAGTCAAGGGGGTGCTGACTCCTGAAATGAAATGCTGTCCATCTAATTAGTATGTGTAGCAGCAGCAGGTTTTAATTATATGGTTAAATACACAGAAATATAGGATTGTCATGTGGGATCAGTCTGTTGGCCCTTTGTGGCTGACATTCTGCCTCCAGCAGTAGCCAGTGCTGGATATATTTGTGCATAACATATTTCTTTTTGCCCTTGGAGTAATATGCACAGGCTGCTACAGAAAAAAAATTCATCTTGCTTTTTCGAAGCCAGTTTGCGTCCAGAACAGAATTCCTCCTCTGTGAACCCTTTCACTCTGCTGTGGTTCAGGTTAGCCCAGGGATTTATGTTTTCTAGGCAAAATATGTAAGATGAATGAGCTCTTTTATGAGCACTGGCTCTGACAGGAGATTTAGTCTTTGCGAAATTTCCTGAAATTTGTGGTTTCTCCAGATTTTCCAGTATTTTCTTGTGTCTAGTGGAAATTCTTCTAGGTGACCAAGTAATGAGCTTCCAAAGTGTTTGTTTCTGGTATTCTTTTGCTTTCACCTTTTGTTGTGAATATTTCTCATGGAAATCAGTCTTGCCATTTGTATTAATAATTTGGGGTTGGTTTATGTTGTTGGTTTTTTTTCTTTGTTACTTTCACTCTCTTATTTGATTATGCACTGACTTCTGGCAGCTAATTATGCAGTTCTGATCTAGAGATGCATAAAATAGTAACCTAAAATTGTATTTTGGTTCACTTGGGGTGTGCTGTGTGGTCTCTCTGCTGCATTGGTTGAGTATGAAAAGGACGAAGAGAGCCAAGCACTGCCCCTGGTGGCGATATCCACACAGGGGATGCTCCACCACGTGGATGGGATGTGATGGGGAAAGTTGCTGATCCATTAGCATTGTGACCATTCTACCTTCCTGTTGTAGAGGAAAAAAAGATGTGAAGCAGCTCTTGCCACGTGATGTTGGAGGATCCCAGCCCAGTGAATTTTGATCTTTTCCAAGTCTGTCTCGTGCTGTATGGAGGGCTTTGCACACTCAGCTGTGTTGATGGCAGCAGTAATGGTAAAGTTGCTCCCTGAGAGTCAGGAGGTCACAAGATTTCATCCACTGAGGTCACTGAGTGTGGGAATTCCAGGCTGCATAACAAATTTTAATCCATGGCCACCTGGGAGCCTCAGACCAAGGCTTTGCAGAGTAGGGATGACTCAGCTGAGCCTTTGGTACAGAGGCAGCTGTGTCAGCAGCGGAGCATCCTTGCTGCAGTGCTTTCCAATATCCCTCCCAGAGAAATCAGTGATGCCTGCAAAAGCTACAGAATTACTGGAGTTTAAGTGGTACAAGGGTTTTTCCAGAATACAAATATAATTATAAAGTCCCTGTGGCCCTGGCAGTTTGTTTCTCAAGCTACAGACCAATAACACATTTATCTTGAAGAGAGCAGGGGTCATACACCAGTAGTTGAAATGCAGTTTATGAAAAGGGTCACTGAAGGGCTCTGGAAACTCTGAAATGCTGTTGCTTCTTTGGATGCTTCCACACAGATTTGGGCACAGTGAGGGTGCAAGAAGATCCTGGAAAACTGGATGCCTGCCCAATGTGAATTCCAGTCACTCTGCAAATGTGTATCAGACTATGTCTAGTCTGGGCTAAACAAGTGTGGGTGTTATCTTATTTTTCATTGTGAATGCTGATAAAGGATTTAGAGATCCCACTGGACTGAGAGATAAGCCTAACAGGAATTTTCTTGATTACTCATTACTCTTTTGACACTAACTAAATTGGAAGGGGGAGGGTGGAAAGACATGGTGCTAATGGTTTTTAGTTTTGATTGATCTAAATGTGGTTGTGGGGGTTCATTTCCCCTCATTCAGAAGATGTTGTTTAGGACTTGAGGTAATGCATGTTCACTATGTATGAAATACACTGGAGGCAAATCGATTTATGGACAAATTAAATGTTACATTTTCACATGACTTAAAAGTTACTTTCAGGAGTTCCTGTCCTGGCAGGTTCCCACCCGTGGTGGCAAGCCCACACCTCAGCCCCCAGTGCCCTCCCTCTGGGGCACTGTTACAAGTGGGTCATCACAATGACAGTGTGTTTTGGAGATTTGTGCATATTTTTTCTTTTTAAAGAAGCAGCACTAGAGAAAATACAATTGTGTAATGGCAGGCTGTACCCTTCTCTGCATGAGTTCACATGGGGTCTCTGATAATAGTATTTGGGGGACTGTAGGTTGTGAAAAGGAACCAATCATCCAGTACTGGGCAGAACATGCTGATAGAGGAGGTTAAGTGAGAGGAGAGCTGGTGTTCAGGAGTGATGCTTTGGAGTCTGAGAATAAAGGAGTGCAAGCACTTGCAATAGTGATACCCATGTCTTCCCAGAACAGTGGCTTTTCCTCAGTGGTGTGTGTTCCTCGTCCAGGTGCTGTCTGTGCAGTTATCCTGCTGGGTATTTCCAGAAGCTCCTGAAATATGCAGCTGCCTGTGTAGGTTGGAGCTCTTACATGCAGTCTGCATCCAGCCCTCCTGCATACCCTCACAGAAGGGAATGATGGACATGAGTGGGGAATGAGGGTAGCTGGATATTCTGTTCTTATTCACAGCATTTTGCTGCTGTACTTCACAAAAGGTATAGCAATGGTTTACCTTGCAATTTATTCTTTCTTTCGTTGTAGATTGCTTAACAAAGGCATGTATTCTCCCTCCCTTTTGGGGGCTGGAGGCTGTGTGTCACTGCCACAGGAACTGTGTTGGCCGTAAAATGGAGGTAGCAAAGCTACATGTGGTGAACACTGTTCAAAACTTCCATTTTTAAGCCCCTGCTTTCTGTTGTCCTAGTTTAGCTATCTGAACTCAAATATACTCCGCATTTGCTTCAGGCAGGTTTTGTTGATAAAGCAAAAGATAAGCTATTTATCAGAGAGGCATAAGGAAAATAGTCTCACTTATGTGTGTGTATTTGGTCTTCACTGAAAAACTTGAGTCATTAAAAGCTTGAAATCTGTCATGGCTTTGCCTTTGTGTTGAGGATGTGCTTTTAAAAGCCCCATTAAAATTCGGCTGGGCATGAAGCTTTGTGCAAATCTCTCTAGATTCATGTTTAGCTTCCATCTTGGCACTGTAATTTTTCTCTCCAATTTTTTCTTTTCTTTCCAAAACTTGAGAATAATCTTCAAGGATTTCTATTAAAAGAACATTGAAGGCATAGTCAAGCACTCAAAAATTTGATACTGTCAGAATTGACAATAGGAGCTGTTTTTTGTAACCCCTTGTACTATTTTAATCTAACTCTTTATCTACACATTAAATATGATAAACGTGATTTGAACCTGGAGACAGAGTCCCACAGTTTCTGGCTCCTTAAAAGGAATTGTACTTTGCTAGAATAGAGAAATTATGACAGATGATTTAGGGGAGAAAAAATAGGCAGTTAAAAATTTTTGATGACATTTACTTAAAAGACTAAACTGTAAAAGGAGGCATCTCTAGCTTGTGGTAGTACATGCTGGGAACAAGCAAGGACTTCATGCTTCTAGCCTGGTGATAAGTTCAGAGTCCAAAATTTTGTCAGCGGGTCCAAGTTGTAAAGAAACTTGAGCAGTTCAGTAAGCATCTTTGCTTACTTAATAATGGATGAAGTTATTTAAAACCTCAAATAGACAAAACAAGGAGCATCACCTTCATATAATTTTGATTGGTAAATGTTAATGTCAAAACAAGGCTACTGTGTGCCTTTCTTATTTTTCTTCTTTTTAAAATGCAATATCTGTTTTCTATGTGCCCTGAGACAGCTATTCATAAGATTTTCTGCAGCACGTGCTCGAGGGTATCATTTACTACCAGTGGAAGCGATTGCTGTACCTCCCATTGTAAGTGGAGGGGCTGCCACAAATCCTGAAGCAAAATAAGTCAGAGCAGCACAGCAGATGCTGTTCCCATTGATTCACAGGTAGTACAAATTTGATTCTGTTATTAATGCTTTTTTCTTGCAGTGGGATTACTCTGATTCCACTGTAACTTTTTATATCACAGTAGTTGAGAACAAAATTAGGCCCCCTGTGTTTACTGATGAAATAATGGTTCCAGAATACAGCTTTCTAGCTCTGCTGGCACCCCGACAGTTATCCATATTCCAGTTGTTTAGGAATCCCCATTGCTCTAGCTTGTGTTTCTGTGCATCCCCTGTTGTTGCTGTACTGTGGGACTGGACTGCAGCAAAATCTATTTTGCAGCTGCATCCGCCCTGGCTTCACACCTCTGTCACGTGATGAGGATTTCTCACCTCATGTTAAATTCTTATTAAATGAGCAACTCCAGCAGTGTTTGATGTAGACTGAAATGCCAGATGTGGCTGCCAACAACTATTGTCTTTGACTTTTTCAGTTCTAATGTCAGCACCAGGTTAATTTGTGTATCATACCTACTATTTTTATTATTGATTTGTCCACACTATATTTAATTGTTAACTGAGATACTAGAAGTAATAAATGTTATTAAGAGAAGCATTTCTACAGCAGTTGAGCTGAGGCAGTAGGACCAACTCAGACTGCACAGGCATTTTTTTAGCACTGAGATTGTCCAGGAATTCTGCTGTGTTCTGAAGTAGCAAGGGAGAAATTTCCTTCAGAGAATGACGCCTGGTCACACAACTTGATTTTTGAGGTGGACTGTGTTTGTGTGCTGCAGCGTGCTTGGTCAGATGATTTGGATTTGGGTTTGGGAAAGCAGCTTAAGTGCTGACTTGCACTATGAGTCATGGATCACACGCCTGTGGGGCTGGGGTGTGTTTGAGCTGCTGGGAGTGTGTGGTACAGGAGAGGCACAGGTGAACTCCAGGAAAGGAGAATGCAGTGATGCAAGTGGAAGTGAGCAACTCTGTCAGTGCAGGAGCAGCCAAGGAAACCTTGCCAGGAACAAACAGAGTGAATGCAGATCACATAACCCAAGCAGTACTATCAAAGATAATTCTCTGGGAGGTGAGGAGGAGAGAAAGAGTTGAGGTTTCTGTCTCCCCATTGCGCAGGACTGTAGAGGCCTTAGAGAGCTGGAGAAGAGCAATAGGAAAGATGGGGACATTGGGTGAAATTGGATCACTGTGATTTGCTGAAGAAAGAGGCACAGATTGTGGAGGTTGAGGGGCTTTGTGAAAGAGCAAGGAGTAAAAAACAACTTTAAAAGGAATTATAATCTTTTAAACAGTGAACACTGGAATTTCTTGCATGGCTCTTCAGATTATCCTGTTTTATTGTCTTGTTCTGTGAAGAATAGGTAATATTTGCTTTCCTTTCCTTACCTGTTGGAGGAGAGGACAGCTGGACTTTCCCCCATAGCTGGGATTTGAAATGTGCACCTTTCATTTACTTGAAATGACTTGATGACAGCGAACCCCAGGTACCACTAGAAGGGATATGAGTATCCCTCCTCAAAGCACTCATGGGACTGAGTGGCAGTTCTGTTGCTGCTTTAGGTATCATCCAGACTTCATGAAACCATGTCACGGAAGTATTTATAAGGCAGAAATTGTCAGCTTGCTGTGAAGTTTCACTGAAACTAGAAATAATAGGGTAGAAATGTATTATTAATACTGAGATTTCTGGATACAAATGGAAACCATCTGACAGATTTCAAGTGTGCTGTGGTTTTCAGGTAGAGATAAAGAGAAGAAAACTGCCAGGGAGGGAAATGGGGGAAAGATATATGAATCAAGGAGACATCACAGGTTGTGGTGTTTGCTGTGAGACAGAATTAAAGATGTGCTCTTTGCTTTGGGCAACAATGTGGGAGATTTGGGTTGATTTATTACAGGCTCTTGTGCCACAGGCAGTGACTTCTTCCTCCTCCCAGCTGCCCCCCTCCTGCCTCAGAAGGGACAACAGCAGCACCCAGCAGGCTCAGGGAGAGGGATGCAGGTGAGATGGAAGGGCAGACACAACGGACGTGCTGGGAGAGGGGGTCGTGAGCCTCATAAAGATAATAGTAGGTCTCCATATGAAGAACAAATCTACACCATGCCATAAAGTTTTGTTGCCTCCCCAACACCTTCTGTTTGGAGTCCATCCTTTGGAGATGCCAATGGAATACATAAACGACTGACAGTTACTAATGCTGTGTGCAGAGAGGAGGGTGGAGGTTTTACTACAGGCATTGTCCCACAGAATCTGCAGCAAATGCTTTCCTTGTCATGGCAACTCTTTACCTTTTAAATGTCTTTAAGACTCCACTGAAAGTGCCAAGATCCCAGTGAAAGTTTATTGCTGTGATCCTGGAATGCCAACAGCTCTCATGAGGTCCCCTTCACCCGGTTCACATGTTCTGCTCTTAGCTTCTGCTTTTGCTTCTTGCTGTAAGTGTTGATCTGATAAAATCCAATATGAAGGGAAGACCAACCTCTGGGATGGCTGAGTTGGGTTTTCATTGTAACATTTGAGTTGGCACCAGGGAGTGCTGAGGACTCTTAGAAACTGATTGCTGCTGGGCTGTTGCTATTGCCTTCACTGGAGCTCGTTCCTGATGTCCCCTGCAGCGAGGGAGGCCGGCCCACAGCCGGGAGAGCCAGCGGCGTGAGCACCACAGCGAGAGAGAGAAACCCTGAGAGAAAAATGCTAATTACATATTTTGACCTTGTTGCGTTAGAGATGGCATCACCCACATTAGCCACTATTCAAGATCGTTCCCCGCGGCCTGAATTGCTTCTGGACAAGGAGGGATGTCTGGGGCTTTTATTGTGGCTGCCTGGTTAAGTTACAGAATGAAATATATACCATGTAATGCTTTTGGACAAATTCAGTGGTTCTTAGCTGCTTTTTGCCTGTCATTTGTCTTCTGTAGCAGACAACAATTACAAGACCAAAATAAAATGCTGGGCAGAGGATGGGATTGAGCTGCCCAAACAGGGGAGGGGTGGAGCACAGTGTTCCCTTTGTGAAGGGGGAGGGAAATTGGTCAGCAAATTAACAAAGAAATTTGTTCTACACATTTGCTTTAAATGTTGGCAGGTGGTTTGGTTGTTTGTGTGCATGATTGGGGGCCAGAATTTGTGTTGCAATGTTGTCCTGCTCGTCATCCTTTTAAAATGTTCTTACTCCTTGGTACCTTGTACAAAGCGAGATTTCTCCCAGATGAGAATTGGTAACGGAGCGAGTTAAGCCTGCTCGTGATCCAAGGGTAGGATGGGAGTGGGCAGAGCAAGTGGGAAAGAGACACTCTGTGAAGAAAGGAGAGAACAAGTTATTTTCTGTAAACCTTCTTAGATTAAATCAGTGCTGTGTTTGAGAGAGGTAGAAGAACTTGGTGCCTAGAGGGGGAACATGACTGGCATCCTCTGACTGACTCAATATACACTGCAGCTTCCCTTTGTGGGAGAAGTGGCCTGCTGCCTACTCTGAATCTGGATAGAATTAGGTCCAGTTTGTCACAAGGTGTGTTCAGCTGCCTACCCTCATGTTCTGTAAAAACAAGACTTGCATACATTTGATCCTGGCATATAGGTGTCTGGCTTCTTTTACTTGTGAACTGATTTTAATGGCATTTTAATGAAGGATGGGGGGGTCTCAAAGCTATAAGGAAGGAGGTCTCCTGTCTCATCTTTCAAGTTTCTTGCTTTTTATGGCATTGGAGAAGTTGGTCTTTATGTAAGTATATAAGACACCACAGAATTTGCACAGAGGAGTCATGTTCTGGTCTCAAAACCACTTACTTAATCTCTTTTAACATCTTTTACACCAAATCCATTGAAAACTGAGCTTTCGAAGTGCACAAAATTAATTTGCTTCCCCTGAATGAGCACTGATCCATGTCCCAGTGGTGGGCAGTTGGCTTTACCCCAGTCAGACACCAGCTCATTTTGCAGTGAGGAATGACAAGATTCACTGTGCTGGTCAGTCCTTCAACTCTGCCTCCACAAACTGAAAGAACAGATACTAATGCACAGTATGGATGCTTGGCTTCCTTTGGGATTCCCTGAGCTTCCAAAACTTTGGAAAAACCCCCATACATACAATATAAATTTTAAATCAAAGTAGAACTATGACTATATAGACTGGAGCTGCCTTTATCTTTTTGTGTTACTGTTCCCTGTGAGAAACCTGTTTAATTTTCATGCCTTAAGTGCATTGTCCGTCTCTGCATCCTAATGGTGTCATGGTCTGCCCGTCAGTAAAGGTACTGACACCTTCTTTCCTGGGCATAGAACAAGTTGCCTCGCAGGGTTCACCCTCATCTAATTTGTCATCAGTTCATCTCATTTTATAAGATTATATTTTATATATTGTGTTGGCTTCAAACCTGGACAAAGCACAGACACAGTCTAAGCTATTGCCTCATTTTTATTTATTTAAGTCCCATGCTGCCAAGTTGACCCATTTTTTTCATTCTACCGACTGTTCAAATCTTGCAGATTAATTAGCCAAGGAAGGCACAGCTGATCCTGGAGCGAAATCCATACCCACACATTCTGCCTCTCTGTGCTCCAACCCTCGTGGTTTTTTCCCCATTCTGGGATGTAAACTGTCAGCATTACACTGCTCTGTAATAGACCTCAGTAGCCATTATCATTAGCAGTGGGTACCAGCTTACAAACCCAGTCATCAAAGAACAAAAATGCTGGCAGCTAAATGGAGAAATCCAGCCAGGAGGAAAACAACCCAGAGCATCAGCCAGACGGCTGCTACTCCCTGGACAGAAGAGGAGGACCGTGCAGGACAAGTTGGATAAATGTTGTCTGACATTTAAAAACAACTGTTCTGTTGTATTTGACAACATTGTTAAGAAACCCCAGCCCAATGCAAATTGCCCTCAGCACACCTCAAAATGACCACAAAGAGGCTGAACCCCCTTTCCTCTGTGTGTATGTGTGCCTAGAGACAGGCAATTATCTCATGTATTGTGTGGGGGCCATGTCCCTCATTTATTAGAGCCCTAGGATGTCTTTAAGCTTGCTTGCTCAAACCTTGGCAAATGTCGTTACACCTGAGAGCCTTATTTGTGTTCACATCCTACTGAATTTAGGTTTTTTCTCTTCCCCGCCCCCCTTTTTTTTTCCTTTGAAAATGTTATTAACTAGAGCATTAAATGCTGGCCTCCAGCAGGGCCTTCTCCATATGCTTACAACAAATGTTTCCTCCATAGAGAGAGGGTGTATGTGTGTGAGAGAGCATGCAGCTATAATGGGACAGCTCCCAGATCCAGCCTCCCTGGGAGGCAAAACTCAGGCACTTGAAAAAGCTTATCAGCTCGAGGAATTCAGATGCAAACAGATTGTAACATCTCCGGATGCACCTTTCACCCAGGGTGAAGAGAGGGCTGCAAGCACGACCAGCAGATTTTTCTCCCCTGTGATGCCTGAAGGTTGGCCCAGCTCCCCGGGGAGCCCAGGCAAGTTTCAGCGTGGCAGGTTGGACTTCAAAGCTGGTCAGACTGACTTGTCCCTCTCCACTCTTCTTTCAACCCAAGTTCTGTGCACAAAACACGTTTCTTACCAAGCCATGACTTTCTTTCCCTGTGAGCAGCTGGGAGGATGTAGAGCATCTGCCTTCAGCATTCCTGAGCATCTCTGTGTGGGGGCTGTGAGGTTCATGGCTGCTGCGAGCCCTGAGCTCCAGCATTCCCAGGACACAGCCCCTTCCAGTAAGGGGCAGGGTTAGAGACCGGTGAAATGCAATTCCCGTGTTATCAGTTGGAGCTGGGCTTTGCAGCATTGTTCCCTTTGGGTCAGTACTGTGTAGACTGTTGAGGGAACAGCAAAGGCAGAGTTAATTGCAGTTGTTTCAAACTGGGAACACCCAGTAATATTCATCAGTCAGATCCCCCTTCCAGTTTGTAATTAATTCATGTGCTGACCCTTATTTTATACACAAGTGTGGTCTTCACAATGATGTGCTTTGAAGGACTTAACTTTTATTTTGTGTATGCTCATCAGCTGCTCCACCTTCATAATTTGTTTTACTGTGGCTGTTGCCCAACAGTGAAGGTTTTGTTTCTGCTTCCTGCTCAGCAATTGAAATTTAAATGGGGAGAAGCAAACAGAGTAACAAATAATATGCTTTGGTACACATTTTCATGAGGAATAATTGTTTGAACTAAAAGCTTTCAAGATTCATTAAGCACTGGGAGTTTGTGGAAAAGCTATCAGAGCATTTATGGATAATGGAACATGAGTGACTATTGCACAGTGAACTCTGCCCTTTTAGATTATGCATATATTTGTGACCCTAATTGTGTACTAGTGTAACGTCTCCTGAATCAGCTCCTTACTATTGCAAGGAGAGGAGTGGAAGCAAGAAAATCTGGTTTCCTTAATTATGCTGGTTCCTAAGTAGTTGTAAAAACCCATAAAACAGTTGTTAAAACTGAATGCTAAATGTTAACATTAAAAACATCTTTTTAAATTGGGAGGACCACGCTTCCTCTGACATGAGACTGGTATATTTATGTTGTCTAACTTCAGGGTGATGGAACAAACTGTACAGCCTGTGCTATAGACCATATGTAGGACACTGCAGTTGAAATTATTTGTTTGGCAGAAGTCGTTAATGATGGAAAGCCCAGACCATGATACCTGCGCTGCACCTGATGAAACACCAAGGGTGTATCAACGTGTCTTCGGGAAAGCTGTAATTTGGGAAAGCTGCATTAGCCATAAGCTATGTAGGCCATTTCAATCAAGTTCAAGTAAAAATAACCCCATACTGTAAGATACCCACTTGTGTTCACAGGTTTTATATACGTTACAAACTGCCTTAATGTTCCAAACACATTGAAAAGTGAGGCGAAATGTAGCACAAAGCTTCAAACGTGTCTTTGGCTGTATCTGGGCACTAGTGATACCTATAGATAGTTTCATTTAATCTTTCTCCAGAAATTCTTCAGTGTTACCTGGCTGGAGCTTACAAGGGCTGTCCGGTCTCTGTTCTGGAGCTGTGTGGCCTGGTTCTACCAAAAAACCCCTGAATTCTGCTAGGATTAGTGCTTGAGGATGTTTTGCAGCAGACCGGGTACATAGGCAGGTGCATTCAGGAGGGATTTGAGTCGTTTGAAGCTGGAAGAGGGGCAGTGGAGCAGCTGGGAGGTTTTATAAAGGTGATACCTTTGCTCGTGCCCAAGCCAAAGACATGCTTGCTATTGTGTTTGTATGTAGGCAGAAGTCAAATAACACTCACTGATGGTGACTGGGAGCCTTTCCCCTTGAGATCCATAGCAAATACTCTGGTGACTGCAGTGGAAGCAAAAATGGGCCAGTTCTCTGGAAACTTGTGTTCTTTAAGGGTAGTTCTGAAAGCATAACCAAACTAATTGCAGCATCTCTTGAATTACTGTCAGACGTTAACATTTGAATATTTTCTTTATATTAGCAGCATCTTCCACCCGTTTTCCCAAAACAGTCCCTGCCTGCTCCCCCTCAGTGTCTCGCTGCCTTTGCGCTGGCCTGCCGGCATCTGAGGAGATTTCATTCCACTCAGGATGCCTTTGGAACCTGACTCACACCGTTGGTTTTACGGTTCATGGTCTGCTGCAGGGCTCTCAGTCTCCTGCCCAGCCTGGCCTGCCCTGGGCACGGCCGGGTGTATCAGCGCTGCTCCGCTGGAGAGGCGCCGCTGTTCCGGCTGCTGCCTGCGGTGCCGTGGAGATGCGCTGTCACCTCCTTACTTCCCAGCTCGTGTTTCCTTTTGGTGTGACAGAGGTGACTTGTGCTTGACAGAACCGGCCAGTCACTGCTCCGCATCACCGAGGCCTAGGCTAAACTGTTGGTTAGTTTATTTTCCAGTGATCTTTCCCTGACTATTTTAAGAGCTACCTCTTTACATCGCAGTATTTAATGGCTTATGAAGCACGTGAAATTATGTAATAACTTCAGGACTCATTTTCATAATATCAATTTGCAGTACCTAGATAACTGTTTGTTTTCATTTTATTGCTTTAACAGCTGTTCTAGAAGGGTAGTACCAGTAGTTTGGCAGCACCGGTGGTGCATTAGCTTCTGTTTCTGTTTGAAGCACGTGCCTTTCTGTCTGTGGGGGCCTGGTCCTGCCCTGAGTCAGTGGGTGAGTGGCCCATGGAGGAGGCACATGTGGAAGTACAAATCTTTCTTGAACGTTTATTCGCATGTTTTGAAATGGGCTTGGACACAGACGAGAGCAGAGCTGTCATCTATGTGATTGCCCAGGATTTGCTCTTTGCTTCACAGACAGGTAATTCCCCTTTTTCTTTTTCCTTTCATCCCTTCAAAGACCTAAATTTCATTTAGCAGCTTATTGCTGCAGAACCAGCAGTGGACTCTGCAACGCTGTCCTGAGATTTACTGGCTCCTGGAAATGGTGTTACACTTCCAGTCTGAACTTACCTTCAACCTAAAGTCACAGGAGCACAGTAGAGTTGGCAGCTCAACTAAATGAACCTTCTAATCTAATGCCCCGTTTTTGTTTGCCAGGTAGGTGCTCCCAGCCAGTAATAAAATTACTCTTCCCATCTGCTTTGATAAGCTACAAACCCTGTTATTTCTACAAGGCTCATAGCACACTGAGAAAAACAACTGGTTAGCCTGACAGGATCTCATTTTATAAACTGATGTTGCTTGTCTTAAAATTAAAGAGGAATGTAATTCACTCCCTTAGCTTAGCTAGAACTGGTATTAGGTTGACGGGTCGATAAGCACTCACTCGTTGTATTTAAATTCTCACATAACATTAGCTTTCTTTGAGTCTCCTGGAATGACATAGGTATTCTAAGATTTAATGAAAATAACCAGTATTTTTATTGCCTCCCCTCAGCCAGCTCTTTTAAACTCTTAAGTGCAGGTTACTTGCCTTAAAATGTCTAAATTTACTAAGTGCTGTGTAACAGCCTTGTGTTACTCAGTAAAATTTGAAGTATTTTGTTATCTTCTGTTGTGGAATGGAAGCTATTTTTGAGCACTTCCTACGTTACTACTGTCACTTTTAGTGTTTTTAAAAATGTCTTTAATTTTGCTGCCTGGAGAACATCATCTTGTATCACCTTGCTTGAATGCTGCTTTCAAGTATTCCTGCCCTGCATTTTTTGCATTAATTTGCTTTTTGACTTTCCTCTCTTCTTTATAGGGGGTTTTTCATTAAAAAATTATTCTGCATTTTTATTGGCTATGGAATGAGCTTCAGGTGGAGTGTTTGAGTCTGTGAGGCCAAGATTTCAGTTCATCTTTGGTTTCTAAGTTGTTTTCAAGCAGAGTGTCCTGTGTATTCTGAAGCAGGTTAATATGAATTTACTGACTTAGCTGGCACAGGCTGAAGAAGCACTTTGATATCAAGAACATGCTAAGGAGGGTGGGTGTGTCCAAGGAATGCTAGTAACTGTTCCATTATTATTCATTTTCCAGGGAAGTGATTTAGTAATGGACCTTCACCGCAAAGATCATTTAGCTGCTGAATTATATCTGAATTACTTGGGCACTTCCCCTCTGTACACAGCCTGTTGGCACTTCTGTTGAAAACAGATAAAGTTTGAATACATTTGGTGAAGGAAAGCACATTAGAGAATAGAAATTAGTTTAGTTCTGCTAAACCCACCAACCTTTTAAATATTTCATATCTTTTTTCTTTTTCTTTCCTTTTTTTTTTTTTTGCTTTTTTATTTGTTTGTTTGTTTGTTTGGGTTTTTTGGTTTTGTTTTTTGGCTGTGTATTTCGTGCAGCTTTCCCCCCTCACATCACCTGAAGCAGCAGGGCTGTTGCTGGTTCATCTGTTCTTTGTGGGAGAGTTTCTTTGTGTGATCCATGGCTATGGATTAAGAGCTTTCAGTGCATTACTGACAGTGCAACGTTGCTGAACTTAGCAACAAGCTTTTTCTCTCAAGTGTTTTTAATGAAACAGAAGTTTCTTGTTGCCATCTAATAGGTTTAAATACTATTAAAAAGAAATCCCCTCCATTTCAGTTAATCAGATTTTGTTTGCTCCCCGTGATAACATAAGCTTGCTAGTTCTGACATGTTGAGGGAGATGAGACCTGAATGTTTAATTTTAAAAAGAAAAGCAGGGGAAAAAATGGGGTTTGTGTGGGAAAACTTCCCTTGCAGTTCATAAAACCAAGAAGGGGGAGAAAAAGGGTGCAGTAATAAATTTTCTTCCTTTTACAGCTCGTCTTAGAGCAGAATGCATGAAAAATACTTGCAAATTTATACACAGTAATGTGATTACATTTTCACAACAGTATAGTTTTGCTTCAAAATTAATATCAGAAATTTGCTTTCTTTTTTTCTAAGACCTATAGCAAGAATAATGTTTGCCAAACACTCCTGTTTTTAACTACTTCCCTAACGAGCAGCTTGGGAACTCTCCAAGGATTACCATACTGCTGACTTCAGAAAAAATTAGAGAGCACAGAAAGAAATTTATTTGCAACCCAGGCAGCGAGAGAAGAACAAATCCCAAGTGATTGTAGGAACCGCTGACGCCAAATTGCCTGGAAACAACATGCGTGGGGCATTTTGGGTTTGGGCTGTTGTGTGGCACAGAGAGGCCCCTGAGCTGGAGTGAGGGGGGTCCCTTCACATCTCCAGTGGGCTGGGGGGGCACAGCTGCCCCAGCCAGGCCAGGGCTGCCCAGGGGGCACCTGCAGCAGAAGCTGAAATTGTCTCTGCCTTGAATGAGTAACAGCTTGATTCTCACAGTTTATCATTTCTAAAAATTACACATAGTTGGTAGGAATTGCATAGCAAGGGCTCGTCTGACACTTCAGATTTATCTGACAAGCTTTCCCATGTTTTAACATTTGCCAGTCTGTGACCTTTTCATCTGACCTTTTCTGTGTGCAGTTGATGGGGGTTATTTTATTGCTTATTTACTACATACACGTTTTTGGTGAAAATTAGTTAGGGGCTGTTGAGTGAGCACTGTGAAATGTCAAAAGGGAATTGCCAGCTTTGCATTCATTGGAGAGACTGGATAATGTTTGCTGAAGATCTAATAACCAGGTGTAGTATTAAGATGAAGAGCAATATTCAGTAAGTCCCTGCTCTACAAATGAGGCTCAGATGGTAGGGAAAGAAAATAGCCCAGGAGTATATAAGTCTATATTATGCTGTAAATACACAAGGGAGCTCAATTAAGGTTGTTCAGGAAATCTTGCTTGACAGTTTGCTTTGAATGTGTGACTTTATAAACTTAATGCTCTTTTAGAGCAGTAGTTTCTAAACTACTGTGTGTTTTCTAAAGAAGTGTGTAATAGACTTGCTTCAGGGGGAACCTGCAAGCAGTAACTGTGGGATACATTCAGCTCACACAAGAGCTGCTCTCACAAGATGCTGATCTTGCTACCAAGAGGAGTCTGAGTTGTGCTGGAGGCCAGTGTGTGATGCCAGCAGGGTGTGTTTGGGTCTCTGACTGTTGGGAGAGGACCCATCGTGTGCTCCTTGATCATACCTGCTGAGCAGAGAACTCCCAGCACTAAATTTATTGGTGTTCCTCTCTTATTTCTGCAGAGAAAGTCATTTGCTTGTGATCCAGTAATGTGCAATGTAGTCTTTTAAATGGTTGATTTCTTTATTCTTATTTTGGTTTGTTTTTTTACACTGGCATTTTGAAAGTGGGTGCCAGTTGGCATTCTGTATAGGGGAACAGAATCATCTGCTTTGTCAATATTTTACCCTGATGTATCTTGTGCAACGTAAGTTGAAATTAACTGTCTTTTTTCTTTCCTCCACAAAACCAATTACAATTCTGTCATCTATTTAGGATTAATACTACTAAATGTATCCCTTTTTCCAGATAAATATTCCACTTAGTACACAGGTATTCTACTTACCATTGGCTTGCATGTAGGCAGAAGTTACATCAATTTCAATTAAATCCCTCTTGCCTATTGTTATAGAATTTTGTGTTTATGTTGTTAATTGGAGTTAAATGTGACTTACATTGATGAAATTATTTAAACTCCATCACTTAACATAATTACTATTGCAAAATGAAGATTACAAATGTCCAGTTCAGTGGTTGGGGTCCCCCCCACCATGAGTTTTATACTGGGATACTGGTACTAGATATATTTAAACATTTTAAATGTGCTAGGACAGTGAAAGAGTGAGACAACCTCTGGTGAAACTCATGATGGTAGGAGGAAGGATCAGGATTTTACTTAGGCAAAGAAAGACCCTCCTGTCTTGGTTTTGAATACCAGGTCCTATTTGAATACTTTGGGTGTTTTGAGTGGACTGATTTTACTGATGGTGGGAAGGACAGCTTGACTATATGATTTTATTTTTTTTTCTCCCCCGAACTTTGTGTTTGGCTATATTTTAGGATTAATGGGCTGATAAGAAAGTAAAGCTAAGCAATGGCAATTGAAATCAGATAGGATTGCGAATGTCACTCAAGTCTGAGGATGCTTGGCTTTTCTTAGTAATACAGGATATGTATAAAAGTCCCTGGATTTATCACTTTCAAAGGTATCACAGCTTGTCGGAACTGCCACTAAGTGTTGTCCCTTTGTGCCAGTGCCAGCTGTACTGTCTCACCCCAGGACCTCTCCAGGCCCTGAGAGATGCACGGAGCACTAAGCAGGAGCTGCTCCTGATTATGTAGTATTGATCCATACGAGCAGGTAAAAAGGAAAATGCTGAAGGCTTTTGCAAGGACCCGCATCTGTCAAACTCTGCAGGTTTCTGGGTTTCCTTCTGTTTTCATTTTGTCTGAGTTTGCCTTTTTGTTTTGAGTTCCCTAAGTACAAGTACTGTCCATGCAAGCGGAGTGTGGTTTTTACAGGACTGTGATGTGAACTTCTCAGTAATCGGTCTCTCCAGTATGGAAGATTCCTCTCCACATACACCCCATGCTTGGAATGTCAGCTCTGGAGAGTTTGCTTTTATTTTTTTAAACAAGATGCAAGTACAGTTTGCATGAAAATTGCTATATATAAATTAGTCATCTGCTTCTAAAGTGGTAAAAAGTGATCTAAATACTGCTGGGAGAAAAAAAAATAGTGTTCTCTAATCTGTATACACATTGAAGAATACTTTTGTTTGGCTCAGGAAAGCACTCAGCATGAATTCCCTCCCACCCAAGTACTCCAAGAGCTGATGTTACAGTGAACCAGTCATGTGGCAAATTAAAAAGTCTGGTGGACGGATGATATGGTTCTGAGAACTCAATAAAACTTATTACCTACAAGACTGATCTTTCTATTCTAGTGACATATGTGCTGGTAGTTCTGCAACAACAGAAACAATTAAGGAAAAAAAATACTGGTTTAGTATTTTGAGGCTTCATTTTAATGGAACAAAAGAACTAATTTCTACCACAGTATACGCAGGATTAAATGGAAATCTCTCCTCCACTGCCTTCCCAAAAAGATGTAAATTTCCTAGTTGAAGTCATGCTTGTTAAGCTCAAGTGATGACGGAGGCGTCAGTATATTAAGGGAAAACCTGAGAGGCTGAAGTAGACGGGAATGATTTGACTTGCCTCATCAGGAATATGAATGTATCAGTTTCATCTGGAAAAACAGCCTCGTTGCTTTTAGACATAGAGGCAGCTGAGAAACACAGTTGGTCTTCCCTGTGAGCCAGCTGATCTTAGAAAATTTCCCCATGAGATAGTTTAGAAACAGAGCAAGTGCTGTCATGCATCTCTGGTCCATGAACTGATTGGTGTTTGTGCGTGATTATCCAGGACAGGAGACAATAAGGAAAACCTTCCAATCCCAGCATCCCAAGGAAGGCGGACCCCTGAATAAGAGTTGTTTTGACCACTGAGGTCAATATGCTAAGCAGCAGTGTAGTAAATCACAACTGCTTTTCCAGAGTCTGCCTCATGTGCCCCTGGGGTACCAGTGGGAGCTGCAGAAGGGATGCTCGCTCTTTGCCATTTTGAGATGTATTTGGAAGTTCAGCCTGGAAGGGGCACTGACTTAAGCACTACAAACAGGCTCTGGTTTCTGCTTGTTCAGCCCCTGTGTGAGTGTGAGACGGGTGTGTAGGGTGGTGACTAAAACCCTATATTGCTCTCTGTAGTCTTTTCACGAGAGAATGCCAGAGAACTCCTTGAAGTTGAACTTGCAGGCTGTGTGCAGTGGGAACCTGCAGCGGCAGCCTCACAAGTGTTATAAGCACCCTCCTGTTCCTGGGATAGCAGGAAATCATTTTAGCTCCATCTTTTTTTTCATTTGGGGGCGAGGAGGTAGATCATGAGTGCTCTGAACCATAAGTCTTACTGGACAATCGCAGCATCATTAAGGTTGGAAAAGATCTCTAGGATCACCAGGTCCAACTGTTAACCCACCACCACTGCTAAACCACCTCCCCAAGTGCCACATTCACACACTTTTTGAACACTTCCAGGGACGGTGATTCCACCACTTCCCTAAGCAACCTATTTTAGTGCCCGAATCCTATGATTGTGCATGGGAATTGCAGTATATTTTTAGATCTTAGGAAAAAAAGCTGGGTTTTGTCATATTGATATGGGTTTAGGCTTATGCTGGAGCATCTATTTCTGCATAAGTCATTCAAAGCAATTGTAATTATTTGGTATAGGCCTTAAAATTAATAGGTAATTCTAACTCTAGGCAAAATTATTTTTATTTTCATTTCTACTTGCGGCGGTGTTGTGTACACCAAGAGAAATTCTCATTATACACTACTTTTATTTCAGTGTTTTGATGCCAGCAGCACAACTTTGTGTCCTTGATCTTCTCTTTCTTCCTCTGAGCCAAATAACTTCAAGAAACATTCTCAGCTAATGATGACCATGCAGCAGCAGTGACTCTGCAGTTCTGGTAGCTCTCAATTATACCCATAAAATCAGGAGCTTGACTGTAAGAAGTATTTGGGGATGTTCCTTTTGTTCTGTTCCTTTGGCTTTCTCCCCTCATTTGCTTATATTGTCTTTGGAAGGATGTATTTCCTTCATTTGACTAGCAGGGAGGGCTTGCATTGCTGAATTCTTTTTATAGTCAGTTCTGCTCTTCATCAGAATTTGCAGATGGAGTAATTGCTGTGCACGCGGCACCAGCTCCCTTTGTTCCTGCCCTGACAGGTTGCTTTTTGGTTGACTTGACTTTGAAGTTCTGAGTTCTCATTTCTTAGAAATTTGTTGTGGTTTTTTGACATTATTTCTTGTACGTTTACGAAGCTTTCCATTCACATTCCCTTCTTGTCACTGCCTTTGCACTGGCTGGTTACGAGGGAGATTTGGGGTGTTATAAATAATAAAACAGAATGAGACAGTTCAGTTCAGCAGAGCTCTTGGGAAGCGGCTTTCTTATTAATGCTCATCTTCTCGCTGGTGCCGCGAGGCGGGGATGGGCACGCATGGCTAAGGGGATGGCATTGTGCGCTTTGCATGGGTTTTGTCTGGGGCTGTGTTTGCATTGGACAGAGGCTGGCTTGAGTTGTTCAGCTCTTACACAGGATCATTGTGGAAGCAGTTCATGTCTGTTAGCTGTGAACAGATGGTAATGCATTATTTTTGGCATGGGGAAGGAAAAGGAGACCTCACGTTGCATATGAATAGACATCTCTGGGGCTTGCCCTACCAAAGCGAGGATGCGAAAGTGAAAGGAGGGCAAAGCTTACCTTGCCCTTTGTGCCCTGCTGTGCCCTTCAGTCAGCCCTGGCTTTATGTGTTGCTTCTGGAAATTCTTTAACCTTACAGTGGATACAAACACAGTAGGGTTGATGAGTGTATTTATTCTAGCTTGTCAAAAAGATACTGTTTGCAATTTTTGGAATAGAAATAGAGATGCATTGGTAGATGGGCCAGCAAGTTGGGTGAGAAATGTAAGGGCTAGCCTGACTACAGTAACATAATGTCATCTGGGTTTTTCTTATCAGTGTGATTGGGACTGTGTTGTGTTGTGGCCATTGTTACCACAGGGAAAAAAACCATTTCTCACGGAGAGATGCTGCACTCCATATGTGAGGAAACAGGAGATGCTGCTGTGCTGAGGTCAGTGTAATAACTGCTAGAAAAAGCCCATTACAAGCTCACCTGTGTTTGGTGGCTGACTGAGAACAGAGGCTGTGGGGAGTTGGGAGGAAAGATCAGGATTTTGTTTTAGACATACAGACTCAGCGATGAGAACCTGAACAGTTGCAAGGAGCCAAGAAACAGACTGATCCTTCACCATAGGAAGCTTCTCAATTCCTCCCTCCCCACACACACCTCCCTTGCTCTATTTCCTGCTATATTTACTCACTATTCAGCCTTCAGTCCAGCTCTCAGGATGTGTGGACTGTGACACAGGTGCCTCCTGACCTTCAAAATAAACTCCACAAAGCTCCATGGTTAGGAGCAAACCCAGAGGGGTGAAGAACAGGACCAGGGAATTTGAAATTGGGGTTGTTTAGCTTTTAAGATGAATCTTAGAAGGTGAGTGCAGTCAACAGGTGGAGAAAAATCTGAGAAGCTGAGAAACTTCAGGAGTTAATGCATCCTGGCTGAGATGTGGCACTATAGGTTCATCATTTAAGCTCCCAACAGCATTTTCCAGACTGAGGGATTAAGGATTCGGAGTGGGGAAGTGGAAAGCTCTTTATATTCTGCTCAGAGTCCAGCTTGGGCTTTCAAGGCTGAGGGATTCCTCACTAGCACAAAGCCTGGGACATTCTGAAATGCATGTGCTGCCTGGTTCCCTGTACTTTCTTAGTTGTCTGTTTTTTAGTTTGTTTAAATAAAACTTGATTTGTAGCATGAGAAGATTTTTTTCTTGGATGCATCTTTAATGAGCTCTTCTGCAGTTGGTAGGACCCAGAGGTAATTCAGCATCTTCTGCTCAGTGCTGTTGATACTTGTCAGAAATTAGTATTTGACAACACTTTGTGATTTTAAAAGCCACTGAAACACTGATTATGTATTTTATTTTTAATTCTGAATGTTTTACAGTGGTAGGTTGGTTTGCTTCGAGTCGCTGCCACTTTTGGCTGTGACTTCTGTGGTCGCAAATGTTTTCAGGTCAGTTCAGAGTAATTAAATGCTAAGACACAATTGTACGTGAGTGTCTGCGAAGGTCAGCTCTGAGGTTTGCCTTCAGCCTTGTCCTGAGGGAGTGATTATATCATGTCTCACTCTTGGGGCTAAAGGGTGCTGCTGTTATCAAGCCTGGTCAAGTTAATCACGCTGCTCTGAGCAGACGTGCAAACAAGGGTTGTACTGTGTATGAAGGAGATTTGGCTCTTCTTGTGAAGATCACTTAAATAAAACAGCACTTAGGACATGCAGGTTTGTGTGTTAACTTTTGACACAAGTATGCTATTGCCATTTAATTAATTCTCTTGGCCTTGATGTAATGACCCTCGTAAGGCATTAATATGCTAGTGTAAATAAACACTGTCCCTTTCTAGCTGTGATAAACTTCTGAACCTGGTGTCCTTATGAATTCTGTCTGAAAAATTATGATTATTTGCCTAAATGAGCTCTATAAATAAGCATTCTATATTTTAACAGGTGTGGTTGCCACTGCAGTACAGCTGCTCTACTTGGGGAGAAAAAGGTATTCTATTTTAATGAAGTAGCAGAAAGACTTTGCGTTTCTTTGCTTGAATTCAATACATAATTGAAAACATACAGGAATTTATTTTGTAGTGTATATACTCCATAATACTTAGCAGTAAGTAGGTATGGCACATTATCTTAGTCTAATAAGTGTGAGGAAACAGAGCATGTTACCAGCAGCAATGGATCTGGCAAAGCTTGTGGGTTTGGTGATAAAATTTCCAATTTCACACTTAATCTCAAGTCAAAAGGGACGGGAGATAGCTGAAATGCCTCTGAGGGGGACAACCCCAAATATCTCAAAGTTTAAGAGGGCTCCGGGACTGATCGCTAAGTGCAGGGTGGATTTATACATGACACATGCTGCTTTCAGAAAACATTTAAAGTTACAAAGCAGTATCAGTTCCACACAGCTTTTGTCCACCGATTTTTGGTCTGCGTTTGGCCCAGGTGTGAATTTGGTACAAAATTTGCCTGATGCTTTTTGTATTGAGTTAAACACAGTGTGGTTCTACGGCTGTCACTGATGCTGTCCGGACAGCAGAGGTGTGTGTTTGTAACTCATCCCTTTGCTCTATGATAAATTCGACACATTGGTTTTCAAGGGAAAGTTGGATGTTTTTAAGCATGAATTCAGCTCATTGGGCCTGCTGGAAATGTCAGGAGAGACAAGGTGCATAAATCTCCGTCTCACAGGCTCAGGAGCAGAAGCTCTGCACTTTGTTTCACTATTAGGCAGAGTGAAATTCTCGCCTGGCGTGTGTTGACTCAGGCTCTGAAGTCAGTGAACCTTTCTAGTGATCTCTGGACACAGATGGTTGTCGTTACTTCCAGGGGCCACCATACCTAAGCTCATCAAAGAGAGGAGTGATAAAGCTGGTTCATGATCTCTGAATCCTAAAGATCGACAGGAGTAATGACTGGACCGCCCACGACCATGGAGAGCTGTATGGCCTAGAAAAATTCCCCTATGGCCTTGTGCTTGCACTAGCACAGCTGGGGGCAATTATTTCTTTCTGTAGCAAAAAAGACATTGAGGTGTTTCTTCTGCAAGCCTGGAAGCAGCAGCTTTGAGTTCCTGGCCTGCCTGTAGACCAGCCATGACTTGCAGGGTGCTTTGTTTACCCTGCAGAGACAACTCTGTAGGAGACCTTATGGAAGAAGACTGGAAGGAAGCATTGTTTGTGGGATTTGCAGGAGATGTTTTCGTTGATCGAAAATAGCCGACTGTGTTTCTGTACCTACTTTCTGAAGGTAGGTGCAGAAACACAGATCCACGAGTAGTGACTGCCCTGGAGTTAATGCAAGTCAGCTCCTGTAAGTGCTCTCAGCTGTAGGTGCAAGGACATGAGGCGACGTTTGCAAAAATCTCTGCAGCATCACTTGGCAGGTTCACGTGCTGCCTCTGGGTACCTGTGCTCTCAGTGAGCCTGGACAGACAGTTACAGCTATTACTTTAATGCTGTGCAAATAGTCTTTGTATTTCAAAGTGGATTTTAGATTTTAACAACAGCTCTTTCTGCAAGAGCTGATATTTCTCAGTGTTCTCGCAGCATTCAAAATGTCAGGGCCCTTGGGAAACAGCAGGCCTAATGTACAGTGGTCAGTGCTAATGAAACTTCTAAATATTTCCTCTTGTGTCAGGATGTTGAAAATTCTTTGCTTTTGTTTAACTTGCTTTGTGATTTCCATGCTCTGATTATTTTTTTTTTCCCACCCAGGTTGCTTAATGCATGCCATAACCAGAACACTTGTTTCTCTGTGTAGAAAACTTACGGTTTCTGGGGGAGAAATGCAGAACTTATAACCAAAATGCTCACCTCTTCCTAATTACACTCGGTTTTTATTTTAACAGTTGTCATCTCTGCTGATGATCGTCGAGTGGTCTCAGAACTTGCTTCTTGATCAGTGAGCTTTTTAGTGTTGCTGGGGAGGGTTGCTTAACCCAAACAGAAAAGTAATTCTTTGTAATCCACTGTTAGCTCTGAGTCAGTTTGTGCTTGTGGAACTGCCAGACTGACTTAAAGCTTTCTATTGCTTCTTTTTGGGGTTTTGGCAAGGAACACGTCTGGCACGCTGGACACTCTGTCCTTCCTGTCCAGGAGGCTGATCTTCCTGAGAAATAGACCTTGTTCTATTCTTCACTACAGCTGCTCTCAGCCTGACTTGCTCTTAAACTTGTGGAGACTCTTTCAGAGACTTGGTCACGTTATCCAGAGCCAGCAGCATGGGGGGTAAAGTCCTCCTGGGCAGACACCTCTGTGTCCCTCTGTTTGGGAGTGCTGCTGCTTGTCCATGCCTGGGATTCCCGCGAGGGTTTTGAGGATGGACGCATTTCCTTGTTATTCCAGCAAGGTGCAAATAGCAGAGACTGGCCACATTTGTGTCTTTTTGGAGACTTCCAGGATTCAAGGGTGCAAGTGTGTCACTGGTATTGCAAATCCACGTGTCAGTGCTGTGGGATGACTCCTAGCATGAGAATGCCTGCTGTGCAACAAATATGAAATAAAACATGGGCTAAAGTGTCAGTGAAGGAGCCCTGAGCACTTGCACTGAATGTTGGTGCATTAGGGCAGCTGCTGCATCTGCCAGCTGGAGCAGCGTGAGGTGTTATTTTCATGTGGATCTTGGAACATTTTCCTGAGGCTGCGTTTCTTCACCCAACTTTATTTCAAACAAGACTCTCTTGGTGACAGGGAGGAAATGCAAACCTAAGTTTTGAAGTTGGGAAGTTCAGTCTCACAAAGGATGTCTGAGCTGGGTCTATCATGACCCAGCACAAACAGCAACAGCATCATGGCTTCTTTAGTACTTTTGGAATTAGTCCTCAAAACTCTTAAATCCATGATCGCTAAAGGAAATTTTCCTGGGCCCTTTTATGCACATTACTTAAATCTCCTTATGTATCAGTTCAAAAGTATGAAAAACAAATACACAAATGATATGGCACCCTACAAAGTCTTTTTAGAGAGAGGGATATATTTGTGTATGGAAGCTTAACTGCTCTTTTAAATCCCTGAATAGCTCCTAGAATATTTGTCATTGCCACCTCTTTGAATTGGAAGTGAACAATCTGCATTTTCTGAGATGGAGTGAATCTCTTCTTTCTCTTTATCAGGAAAATATTCCAACATTATTCCAAGCAAGATGAACACTGCAGGCAAAGCCTCATCAGGATCCCAGTGATTAACAGTCATTAACAGAAAGCCAGTCATTAACAACCTTTTGTATCTCAGGATCACTTTTATCGTTGTGTGTTTGCACACTGCTTATTTCTCTATGCTGAAGGATAGCAAATAGGAAAACCCCTTTGGTTTGGGACTGAGTCTGCAGGCAGCATCACCCTGGCTGGGAAATGTTTCTGTCCCCATTCCTTTCCATTTCACTGTTCTGTGTGTGACCCTTTGACATTTGCATACGGCAGGAGTCAGAGACAAGACGGTGAAAGATTTAGCCTGAAGGAAAATAGACTCTGCGAAGAAAAGGAGACTTTGAACCTGGGTTATGTGCACACAGTCTCAGGGGTGAGGCTGGCTGGCTCTAGATATTATTAGTGTGACACAGAAATGATGGTCTCTGGCTCGTGGCAGAGACAATGTAGATGGTCCCTGCCTGGAAGACTGGGAGATCTCTGGCACAGGGAAAAGTTTGTGCAGAAGCAAAACCTTCTGTGTGAAAATGAGGTGTTTGAGACAGTAAACAGCATAATTCCTATGGCAGTTTCTAGCTGTCGCTCCTAGAAATACTTATGTTCCTAGGATAATCTTTTCATCCTGCTTCCTTCATGGGATGCGACGATATCCCAGATGTTAGACTTGCTCAGAGAGAGACTTGGTGCTTCTGTAATTGTTTTCCTTCAGATAACTCAGAAAGCATCCCTGAAATGTTACTCTGTTGATGTCCCCCCTAAGCTTGCTGAAGTCTCAGGAACCATTTTCTCAGCTCTGAGTCAGAAGTGCCATTCTCTAACTTTTGATCTTTGGCACTTCTTCCCTAAATTCTATGGCTTAGAGTTTATTTTAACATTTTCTGCAAGAAAGACTCCATGACATTGCTAGGGCAAAGCGACACTATATATTACTAGAAGAAAGAATGGGGGAAAGAAGAGTTGGCATGTTTGCAGTACCTGATCTTTTGTCTTAGTGCTGCCCAGAGAAAGAGAAACGTCTCTACAAAGAACAAAATCAGGAAATGTTTTTCTTAGTCCTTCTTTCTGATACATGTGTGCATGTGTGTGCCAGTACACCTGGGATCTAGGAGCCTAAAAAAAAGATTTGTTGGTGATCAATAATTGCTGTGAGACTACCAGCATAGTTTTTATGTTGCTGTTGCTGAGGGCTTTAAAGATAATCCAGATTTTGCTAATTTTCAGCCTTCTGTGTAAAGGAGGCAGCTGGGAAGATGCACCCAGTGACCATTAGCCTTGCTTGGAATCCCCAGCTGGATGGTTCCCTCATGGTAACCTGTCCTGGCTGTTGCTTTCAGGGCCAGCTCTTCCTCCTCACTCCCAGATGCAGCAGTGCAGCTGCTTTTGGGAGCCCTTAGGCACTGCTGTATTATTCTAATGCAAGGTTTCTCCTTCTCCGTAGTATGCCTATTATATAATATCAACACTCATCAAAGTGGTGGTGAAAGGAAGCGGAATTGTCTTAGGATTCCATGTTTGGTGCAGAAACCTAGTTTAACATAGATTTAGAGAATGTATTTTTTCCTTAAATTGTGTGTTGCTAGTCAATGTCCTACCTTCTACAATAATCATTAAAGCAAAACCACTGGGGAAACTATTCCCACCATTGAATGAATTAACCTGTTCAAGGAATATTTTCCAGAACCTTATAGCATATTAGGAAGGGCTTTGAAGTGATGCTAGAGTGCTGCATATTTGAGAGAATGTACTTTCCTTGCATCAGGGCTGCACGTCTGATGGGATTTCTTGACATGGGCATGAGCACAGGACTGCTACAGGGGAGCACAGCTCAACTTACATTTGTAGAAGTGCACCTGCCACAGGGGATTTGATCCATTACATCTCCACAAATGTGCTTTTCATTTTGTTTCTCACCCAAACTCTTCTTGAGTGGCATTCACTTACTTGCTTGCTCTTTTTCTCTGAAGAATAATGGGTTTCACTTGGAATTTTCCTTTTTTTCAACCAGCCCAAGCAGAACTTCTTGGATTAGGGGAGACTCCATAGCAGCAGAAAAGTAGGAAGCCACTCTTCAATGAGAGAAGACCTGTGATTTATATTCTCTTTCCTCCTGAACAGTTTTAGGGATAAAAGAGGTGGATCCTAAAATGACATTATCTGATGGGAGATATTGCACGGCTCCATGGAATTTTGAGAGTGAGTTAAATTCTTGTGCTGTTGCTTGTTGTCTTGTTGCAGCCTTGGATGTGGCACTGCCTTGACAGTGCAGGAAAGGTCAGACCAGAGATACGTGGAAGGGGGAAGAATTCAAGGCTTTCTTTTTTACTGTCTCATTTCTCACATATTTGATTCAAACATGAAAAATAGATTCCTTCTTGATTTAAAGGTCCTCCTGCAAAGCTGTGAGTCCGTGAACAAGCTCGAGCACTTTGGCTGATGTATCAGTGAACCTTTCTGGGACTTGAGATTCAACACTAGACCCGAGAACTGTCAGGGAGAGGTGCCCAGGCTGGTGTCCATGAGATGTGCAGGTACCTGCCTGTACCTCAGGTGCCCAGGAACTGGTGCATTAAGTTGAAGTCCAAGGCTGAAATGGCTGCTGTGATAGAGGAAAAATATATTGGGGGGGGAAAAGGAAGGAGTGTTAGGGGCAAGAAGACCCTGAAGGAGACTTAACTCCCTGACAGCAAGTCAGAGTGCTGGATATGAAACTGGCTTCTCTTGGTAAACTTGCCCTGGTGTGAGTTCTACCATTGCTGAGCTGTGGAGGTTTTACAAATACTTCTGGTAACAGCACATGTAATACGTGTGTTCATTATTTGTAGTCTGGCACAGTTCACATACTGCTTTTGCATGAATGGTGTTGGTTGATGATTGTGCTGGAAGCTTCTGTGATGATGATTTTAAAGCTCGTACAGCAATAAACACAAATCCTGCAGTGCTGTGTGTTTTAAAGTCCCTATTCTCAAACTGATCTGACGTTAAAGGACTGAATGCAAACAGCTGTGCAGATTTCTGTAAAGCTACACTGGTTTACATCAACGAGGGTTGTGGCCTAAAGTACTTGGGTATGTTTAACACAGTGCATTTGTCCAAAAATATGATGAAAAGTCTCTTTGCAGTGCCAAGAAAATTGTCCCACAAGCAGTGGAGCGCACTCAGTCCATCATTGCCAGTTCGGTCAAGGCTGAATAGCAACCGACAAGCCCCAGAACTGGGTAAATGCCTCTGTAATTTGTCTTCTGACACTGTACTGCCTGCAGCTCTGCCAGGGAAATGGAAAAATGTGGAGAGAGCCCTGAGCAACCCGTCACAACACAGTGAATCCAGCTTCCAAAACTATTGTAACTGGGATGCTGCTCTCCTCGCACATGCCAGCAGCTACAACAAACTAAACAAAACAAAAGCAACAACCCTCCTCTTTGAAAGAAACAAGGGAGGGGGGAAATCACATGATTTGATATTTTGTCAAAGTAGCATAAACGTGGCAGTTTGTGCAGCAGGAGTGGGAAACAAGAGGCAAGTCCAGATCCCTGTAGGCTCCTTGCTTCAGGTCCCAGTTTTCATACGCCTCTGACCAGCAAGAACTCAAGGAAGCCCAGAAGATTTTCCTTTTGGTGACATTCTGCAACATGCACTTTATTGTGGCAGTACCTCCCGACACGGCTTAGGTGAAGCGGAGCGAGAACTGCTCATGCAGATGGAAAATCTCCGTTGGCACCCGTAGGTGAGGTGCTGAATTCACAGGGAATGATCTATACTGTTATTGTCTTAAGTATGAAGTGAGGGCAACTCAGCAAAAGGCTGGTTTTGAAGCTGAGGACCCTCAGAGTTTTGATGCAGTACAGTTGCTTGTTTTGCTTTGTGTCATGGACACGTAGGGTCGCTCCAGGGATCTCCTGAATCTCCAGGGTGCTTTGAGAGACAATGCACCTTTCTGATCATGCCAATATGTAATGTCCAAGACCTTTTCCTGTTGTGCCATGTTTCCTCTTTATTTTTTCCTTTTTTTTCAGACATGTTATTAAATACAATACTTTTTATTCATATAAAGTAGATTTTTTCTCCTGATAAATACATTCTTCAAACAGAACTTAATGGCAGAAATTTCCTGAGCAAAAATAAACCACATCTCTGGGTTGAAGCTGTGCTAGTGAGAAAACATAGCCCTTTTCATCTTCAAAGCACTGTGCAAACTTTAAATAATGGATTTTTTTTTTTTTAAATCAGGTCTGTGAAGTATGTATTAATGTTCCAGATGAAAGATGGGAACCAAGAAGGGAGGTTAAGTTAAAGTTGTTGGGATTGGGGCCAGCTTTGGATACTCGCTGAGCTGCTTGGATCTATAGAATATGAGATTCATGCTTATTCACACTTCTGCCAGGCCACAATCATAGAATATCCTGAGTTAGAAGGGGCTCACATGGCTCATGAGTCCAACTCTGCACAGACACCCCAACAATCCCACCCTGTGCGTCCCTGGCAGCAGTGTCCAAACGCTCTTGGAGCTCTGGCAGCCTTGGGGCCGTGCCCATTCCCTGGGGAGCCTGGGCAGTGCCCCACCACCCTGGGGGGAAGAACCTTTTCCTAATGTTCAACCTCAACCTCTCCTGACACGTCTTCAGTCCATTCCCTCAGGTCCTGTCCCTGGGCACCAGACAGGAGAGATCAGTGTCTGCCCCCTACCTTCCCTCATGAGGAAGCTGCAGAAATTATCTAGATGTAATAAAACTTACTAAAGTTGGTAGAGATCACTAGGAATAAATTTGTTTAGCCTTATTCAAGTGCCAAGGAGCAGCACTGCTGAACAAATTGTCCTCACTGATTGCCTACTTTTGAATAATTAAGATGAGAAACTTTCTATCTATTGGAGAGAAAGTAAAACACAAAGTTTCCAGTGTACTTCATGCTGCAGCCCAGGACAATCTGCCCCCTCACCCTGACACACCCAGAATTTCTTCGTGGGGTTTTCTCTTTTTTTTTAATTTCACTGGGGAATATTTTATTGCTTGGGTATGAGATGCTGTGCTGTCCTTTTCTACAGCAAAGATATGAATGTGGCCTTGGTGCTACACTAATGACCAATTTACTGATTTACAAGCACAGACCAGTGAACGTGATCTGTTGTAAGTGTACAAGAACTCGTAATTGATATTAGTACTTGGCAGAACATGGAAGTCTAAACATCCCTCATTTCAGTCCCAGCAGCCACTGCTGGCAGTGTCCATCCGTTACTCCCAGTGCCCTGTGAGTTAGCAGGAGCAGTTCAGAAAATGTTTTTAACGAATGTGTTAAACAGCTGAGAATGTTCTTAGGAGTGGATTTAAACATGTTTGGCTTTGCCGTTGGTATTAACTGTTCACAGGAAGTGTTTCTAGGACAAGAACCTCTTAAGGTCAAAAAATGAAGTGTATTTGGAGTTTTCAGGCTCTGGAGAAATCTCAGCAGTACCTTTAGGAATGGATGTGGGATATTGCAGCGTGGTGAGTTTATGGTGTCCTGGCAGCTGTTGGGGTGGCTCAGCATGTTGTGATGATAAGGTCTGCTTATTCCAAGCATGGTAACACAGTCAGCATTGTAACTTAACAGTTTAATTTATTTCCTGACTCATTCTTGCAAATGTTACAAGGCAAATAAGAAGGAAATAGAAAATTAGGATAAAGATCTGGGATATCTGAAGTGAGAGATTTTTAGTCCAAAATGCTATGCAGATGCCAGTCAAGTACATTTGAACCAAATGAAAAAAAAGTTGATTTATAGAAGCAACTGTTGTTTATACACAGGTCACCAAAGGAGCACATCATGGAAATTGGCAATAAATTAAGATGAACTGAAAGCAGGAGATGGGATGAAAGAGTGAGCCTACCAGAGTAATTCAAGCACAGCCCAGTTGAAAGGTCAGGTTACTGAGTGGTAGCTACTGTTCCCATGAGATCAGGATAGGGGAAGGCAGCCAGATGCTACCCAGATCCTGTTTTATTGTCAGAAAGACTTTACTTACTAAGGAGCAGGATTTCCATCTGCGACTTCAAATGGATGGCAGGGGGTTCAAAATGCAACCCACGGTCTGAAACTGGCTTCAGACATTCCTTGTTTTTATAAAGCACTGCCCACAGCTACAGCTGGGCTTGGCAATCATTGCCCTCAGAGCTGTATTGTGAACATCCACCAACAGGAGTGAGGGAAGAGGAAGCACTGCCCCCACATCTCCCTGGATCCCCCAGGTTTCCAGGGAAATCTGGTTTCTTTGGCACTGGAATACCTGCTGCCATTTGCAGTAGGCTGGGGCTTATGGCAGCTCTTTGGGGAAGTGAGCTTTCGAGAAGTCATGTGTCACTTGGCTTCAGCTGTGCTGTTCAAACCAGGCTGTTCTCTGCCTTTGAGACCCCAGCAAAGCTTCTAAGGGGGTGTAGGGAAGACTGACTGTTCCTGCCTGCTCAGTCCTGGCTTGGTTTTTGTGCAGCTGCTTGAGTGAGTTTGGAGAACTCCAAGTGCAGCACAGGTTTCCATTCTTCAGAGAACGACACTGTAGAAGGGGGAGGTATTCCAAGGTGTGGGAGCTGTGGGATAGCAGAGAGGTTCCCCCACAGCATTACGTGTGCAGCCTTTGGTCATAAGATTGCAGTTCTGTCCACTCAGTCTCTGAATCAATAAGCAATACCAGGTACTTGAGCAATACCAGGTACTTGAGCGTTATAAACAGTGAACACATTTGGACAAGACATTGTCTCGTAAGTTGTCATCTTTTCTGTTTGTTTTGGTTAAACTCAATGTCTGATTTGCCATGCAGCCTTCTGCTGTGTTTTGGATTAAATCTTTCAAGCTTACCAGGAGTGAACTGGTTGCTAATCTTCAAAGGGAACCTTTAAAAAAAAGAAATTGCTTTAGGAAATGCTGTTAAACATTGTTTATGTGTCTCTGTTTTTCTCATCTTTTCCCCTGGACAAAAATCAATATTCCTTCCTACTGGTAAGAGGATGTAAAGCTACAGCAGGTGTTGGCTCTCCAGTACATACAGATGAGGAAGGAAGGAGGACTTGACTATTTGGGATTGATGTTTTCTCACATTTTCAGAGGAATGCGGTATTATTCTCTATCCATAGGTTGTTTGGTGCTTTGTCCTCTCATAAGTAGATGAGAAGCAGCTGAATTTATTGTGCAGGTAGATTGATTTTTTTTTT
>VXAZ01007995.1:609019-704240 GCA_013399875.1 Gymnorhina tibicen
TTTTTTTTTTTTTTTTTTTTTGCTTGCTCCTTAAAATTCCTGTGGAAAGGTTTGTAGAGCATCTTACTACTTTTGGATGAAGGGCTGTGTGTGTTCAAGTGAGAGATTCCAGCGTTGTGTAATGCACACATATTTAAACAACACCAATTATTTTAGAACTAAATTAGAAATATTAAGACATGACCTTATTTAGCATCTTTCCCTTCTGTGCCTGACTTTGAACTGTTGTCCTTGACATGGAATATATAACAGTTCCCTAGCTAGCATGCCCTTGCTGCCCAGCTCTGGGGGAGAGCCTGCAGCAAATGGGTGATCCCTAAAAGGTTTTAATAATGTATGAATGGAATTAAACTAAATGTAGGTAAAATTTTGACCTTTGGATCTGCGAAATTACAGACAGAGGCATCCCGGGAGAGGGGGTTTGATATATAGGTGCCCTGGGGGCAGGGAGAGAGCACTGTCCCTGTGTGGGTGCGATGTTATGACGCTCTTGACTTACTGCCTTGTCACAGCACAGCCTGGAAAGCCCACGGGGTGGGGATGGCAGCTCTCCTGCTCCTGTCCAGCACCAAGGAGCCTTTGGTTGCGATGTGGGGGCTGCCCACGGTGGCTGTGGCTGTTGGCAGAGGGAGCAGCTTGGAGACCTCTGGGATGCAGAGGTCCAGAGGAGGTTTGTCCCTGCGGAGAGTGGATTTTATGTCCTGTAGGTTACACATGAACCCTGGCAAGGAGGGATGTGGGGGGGGACAACGGGGAGGCTGGCTTGACTCCCTTTCCTTTCCACTTCTCCCAGCCTGATTTGGAGCTGGCAGCATGTTGCTCAGAAGGAGAAGGCTGTGGGCTGGTGTGTGTGTGTGCTCACAAGCTCGTCCTGCCTTCTGCTGGGATTCCCTCCTGGGGACACCTGGGGTCCAGAGAAGGAAGAAAAGTGTGGGGCGGTGCAGCCACAGAATGAGGGTTTGGATGAATGGGATGCACCCCAGCTGTCACTGATTTAGGGCTCTGCTGTGACCTTGGAAGGTTAGAGGGTGGTTTTCAGATTTGGTTTCCTTTTTTTATTTTCTTTCTTTTTTCTCTTTTTTTTCTTTCATAGTTATAAAATATTTTATTGATTTTATAGAAGATGATCACAAGAATTTAGGCTAATAAAAGGACTAAGCTACAAATTAAAGCTTCATCCTGGCAGCCTCTTTGCTGCATGAATAAAGATTCTGCAGTGTGGCAAGTTGTAGAGTAAAATCACACTAAGAAATAGCAGGGAAAACAACTAATAAAAACTGATATAAACCTCCAGTTTTAAGAATTAATTCAAATAGAGCAGAAAACAATACATAATTTTCAAGGTGGTGATTGGAAAGGGGTGGAAATATCACTGCAGGCTTATAATTTTGTGTTCACATAAATCAAATTTAAGTAGTCTCCTATTGCTGACTATGGAAAAACTATTCCAATTTGTAATTTTGTTACATGTGTTTCTTGTGAATGGTTTTATTAGTTTTTAGATAATATCAAATCTCTAAGGACAGGCCTGAAGCTGGAATAATTGTAGATTTTCTCTTGCTCTGCTATTTAAAACCTCGTTAACCATTTTGATTTCAAAGCAGAAATGCTGGTCCAGAGAAAAATGGACTGGGACTATGACAATCCCAGCAGGGATCTGTGGCTCTCTGCTTGCTTTCTTTCTTGTTTCATTGCAGCTAAAGCACAGAAGAGACCATATTTTGTTCTCCATTTGAGTTTACATAAATTCAGATTAAACCTTTAGGAAAGCTCTTCAGGCTGTGTTTGGAGGCACAGCGTGACATGGGGAAGCAGGAGGTTTTTGGCTTCTGGCTTGGCTTTTGATCAGTGAGGATTTCCTGAGAGGATATAATTTTGAACAGTGGGCTCCAAGCAGCCAGTAGTCATCATAAGTTATGTTTTAAATATGAGTGACTGGTCTTCATTTGGCCTTGGAGGACTTGTGGAGAGGACAGTGAGGGTTTGATCTCACTCATGAGCCTGTGGTTGAACTGAGTTACCAAAGGACTTGATGTTTTCACAGAAAACTTGCATAAGCCTCAAAGCTTCTTAGCAACTATTTATAAATTCATCTGCTCCAAAGTAACTTTGTACCCTTGTACATAGTGCATCTGGCTTTAGGGGAGAGTCAGATTTAGCCTTCAGGAGCCTGCCAGCCTGACAAAGCCTGTCATCTTTGTTGTACAGGACAGGTCATTGTTGGCAGTCCTTCATTTGGATTTGGGCACTTCTGAGCACTGTAGCCTTAGACCTGTGCCTTGCCCTTGCTTACCGTGCAGCAGCCTGGTAGGGACTGAGAAGCCCCTGTGCTGCAAATGCAAGAGGACGATGCCTGAGGGGGTCTGACTTGGGTGCAGGACCCTGAGGCTGTGATGCTCTGCGGTGTTCCCAGGCTTTATGTGCATTTGCCAAGTTCCTCCTTGATAAACAGCTGTTCCAGTGTTAGCAGGCCTTGACATAGTTACTTCCATGGCAGGGGAAAGAAAATACCAGTGTAAGGCAGCTCCATTACATAACAAAGGTTATCCGGAGACACAGATACTCTGAAAGTCCCCTCTGTTCTTTTCTATTTCCAGGGACAATCAGCTTATTCTCATTTTAGGAGCTTACTATCAGTTCTGACCCATTTAAAATTCACCTGCCAATTGAATTGTATGACAGGACCTGGCTGACCCAGGAACAAAGGGAGATGTTCATATCTTATAATGAACTGCCACAGACCGAGAGCTGAGAAGAAAAAAGGGAAAGAATAGAGTCAGCTCTATGAGAAACAAAACTTTTTTTCACAAGGCAGCTTTCTTACTAAAATATTGTAAGTGGCTTTGCTCTATTATCTGTGAGCAGCTTCACATCCTTGAATCATTTATTCTTTCACAAGAAAGGAAGTTTGCAAGTGGGTGTTTTTCTGTGCATAGGCCCCTTCCCTTCTCTAATGATTATTCTGCCAGCCCACTCCTCCCTTCCACCCCTCTCCCAGCAGAGAGCCGAGGGCAGAGGATGGTCAGGCTGTGTGTGACCTGCTTCTGCAGGACACGGGAATGACTCTGTCCGTCAGAAGGGAAATGCTGGCCAGTGGCTGTAGTTCCAAGGATCAGGACTGTTAAATGTATGGCCATTTGGAGAAACATCTGCCTTCTAAATTCCATGGCTGCATTTTTCCCATATTTAGCGTTGGCTGGGTTTTTTGTTCGCTTTTTGGGATGCTGGTGGTTGTTTTTAGACATCTGTACTTATTAATAATTCATTTCGTGTTAATTGCCACATGCATGTCCAGGGATACCTGTTAGGTGATTATCTGACCTGGGACTGGGTGCTATTGACTTGGCAATGGCTTTAACTTCATATTCATTGTTTTGCTTATTCTTTTGCCTATAATAGCTAAAGAAAAGTGAACAACATCAAAAAAAGTGTGCAGTTATTTCCCCATCCCTCCCCAGTGCAGGTGGATTGTTCCCTCTGTGTTCCTTTACCAGTTCCCTTTCCTTTCCTAGAGGCAACTAATGGAAAAAAATGTGCACACAGACAGCACATGGAGAAATTATACCACAGAGAAAAGATACTGGGATTGAAGTTCCCAATGCCAAGAAGTGTAGGACAGAGTCATTAGAACAACATCGTTTCTAACAGTAGTAATTTGAGGTTCTTTGCTTCTTTAGGCGTCCTGAGGGATTGGGGTCTTTTTATTCCCATCTTCTGCTTTTGGAAAGACAAGCAGTTGGTAATGGATGGATGAGATGAACCAGATCACCCAAGTTCTCATTAAGGGCTGTTCATTGTAGCTGTCACATGGTAGGGGATGGTGAAGAACTTTTTATGCCCTTCTTATTTTTCTTTTCAGAATGAAGATTTTAATTGATTCCGTTAAGTCTCGCCATTATTTGCCAGTTTGATGGGTTTGTACATCAATTCTAATTGGTACTGAAGCTGATCATGTTCTTACCACTGGCTTACAAGCAGGGCCAATCACAGCTCTATCCCACTTCCAGGGGGGTTAAAAGTACCTTTGGTTTGTGCATGTGCAGCATCTTCCTCCCAAGGTATAAAACAGGATGTCCTGGAAAAATCCTACCTTCTCCTGTCTCAAAACTATCAGAGCACGTGGCCTTTAGGGAATGGCTGGTGAGCAGGGAGGGTTTTTAATGCACAGGCATGAAGAGGGTTCTCTTGATTTTTTTAAATGAACTCTTCTGGGATTTCATCAGTTGCTCCCAGCTGGGCAAGGAAAGGTCTAATAACGGGAGGTTGTATCCCACGTCATCTTCTGTGGAATGATCAGTGTCTGAAGTGACTGTGGCTGCACAGAGAGTCCCACTGGGCAAATTCTCATACTCTAACAGAGGCTCCTGCCTGGTCAGACTTTCCAACAGTAATTTTACCTGGCAGGAGAATGAGACTTTCTACTTACAAGCTGGTAGGATGGACTTCACCTTAGAAAAAGAAAAGATGGAATAAAGTGGTCAGGCTCACATTGCCTTGCTTTTGGCTCTGTGCAGTTGAGCTGTTGCACTTGATACCTTAATCAGTAAATCCTCTTGTAGCCAAGCACTTGATAAAGTGTCACTGTAAGAGGGGAAAATAAAGGGGTGTGAACACTTCAGCAACTTCCAAGCAGCCATGTGAGTTATGGACAGCAGGACTTCCCTGCTGGCTTTCATTTGTAGGGGAGATCTGCAAAGCTGCCTGAGGGTCCAGACCTCCTGTCAGGGATCTTTCAAGAGTCTTGCTGGAGGAATATGGAGCCTAATAATCAACTTTTAACAAATAACAACTTAAGTGGCTGTTAATGCTCTGGTAGCTGAGTGACTTATTTAACTTTCTGTCATTCTCATTGCCCCACTGCTTGCTCTCAAGGGATCTGGTTCAAGGTGCTCCCCCCAAAATGCAGGGCTTTGGGGTTTTTTTTTTGTTACAGTCTGTATGAAGATAAGACAGCTGGAGAGGAAGGAATTTGGCTGGAACACTCCTGGCTCTTGCCAGGTGAAGTTACCTCCTGATGGAAGCATAAAATCAAGGGTACCACTGGTCTCCTCCTGAAGAACTGGCTTTGACTGTCCTGGCTGTAAACTGATTGGGACTTTCCACTAAAAAATGGTCTGAAAGGATGAAAAAACTACTGTATGTTACTCAGCTGTAATAGGGACTGCAGCTTTTGGTCTTTCCTGCCCCTGCCTCATTCTCAGGTTTCACTCTCTGAGCTCGTCACGGATCTTAAAATTCTTAGTTCTGTTGCCTAAATCCTTATAGTTACTCTTGCTGAAGCTATTTGCTGATGTAATTTTTCAGGGCAGTAATGTAAGTACTGCTGTGCTCGGTTTATCAGCATTTTTTTCAAAACAATTTGTGCATCCAGAGCATTTCTTTAACACTGAGTTTTAAAAATGCCTCACGCATCAGTGCCAAAGGCAAAAGAAGGTATATTTCTTTGGTTTTTTCCTTCTTTTTCCTATTTTTATGCAGCTTTTGGAAATGAAGAAATTGCAATGCACAGCTCCAGGGTTGTTTATAACCAGTGTCTCTTGGCACCCAAAGCTTGCCTGGCTCTCTTACATGTAAAGTTTTGCCCCAACATCGGGCCTAATTTATAGTTGATATCCAGGACAAGGAGAAGTCAAAGAAAAAGTGATGTTTCCTAGGGAATGAGAAGCCCTCGCCTGGCACTCATGAATTACAAGGCTGAACTTTTTAATGTGTCTCTCCTCCTCCTTTTGCTCCGTTTTGTTGCTGCCTCCAGTAACATTTTTCCTGACTATGGTACCATTGACTCCTGTGATAGTTTAATAGTTTCTGCTGTTTACACAGTTGTCACTTAAATTGTTGTGATTTAAATTTGCATGCAGAGTTGGTAAGTGCTCTGAGTTTACGGTGCTACCCCAAAGGTAATTTGTATTCTGGGCGCTGGAGTTGTCTTGGTAACACTTAGGTGACTGGAAACCATTTGCAGAGGGGAAGTTTAATTCTGATATTGCTCACCGGTCCCAGTCCTGGAGATCCAATCCAGGCTGGATGGTGTGTGGTGGTGACAAAACCTTCTAACTTTACCTTGTGGCCAGGGTCTTCTTAGGGTCTTACCTGTGCCGCTATTTAGAGAAGACTTTGGAGGAACATCTGAAAATGATTCCTCTACTCGTACCTTCATTTCTGACATGCTGAGATGGAGGATGCTGTTCCTTCTGCTGGAGGCAGAATTCTTATCTCTGAAACTCAGTTTTCAGTTCTGATGCTACTTTTTAATTTCTGGAGGGTACTGATTAGCAGGGGCTACAGGTCACTTGCTGCACTGCCAATATCTATGATGTAACAGATTTAAAAGATAAAAAAGATAATTTAAAAAACCCCAAACCCTGCTGACTTAAAATTGTACACACAGATTAATGTTTTTAGTGTATGTTAATGCTGGGGACCCAGAAAATTACTGAAGTATTGCAAGCTTAGGACTCCATACTCTTGTGGCCAGGCATTTACAGACTCCTGTTTCGAATGGTCTAAAGCCATATTGCTGATTTTTTATTTTTTATTGCTGAAAGGTGTCTGGTATTTCATTCTGGCTGCCCTGGAGGGAAAGCATTCGTACTTTTATCACCTACAGGGACCCAGTACAGAAAAGCAAGAAAGCATAATAAAACAGTAATCTCAGAGACATTTTCATGGTCACTATCTCCTATAAATCCATTCATAGGTCTTCTTATGAAAATCACAGTGACAAAAGACTTAATCAGGAGACAAATGTTGATGCAGTGTCCTGAGTTTCTGGGTTTTCTGCAGCAAAAAGTACCTCTTCTGTAGTAAATTTAAATCTGGGCTTAAATAATACCAGTGCATTACTGCAATACATCTTGATGAAAGAGGCTTTTAGAGCTAATCTGAATTGGTGTAGCTACAGTGACTTCAGAGCAGACAAGCAATTTCTCACACCAGCTGAGGGCAGGGTGCACATTGGGTATTTGGAATTACAGACTGAAATCTGTGGAGCTGTTTCTGCATCGTGCAAGAAATGCTTTCTCCACTTCTTGCTTTCCTTCCTTTTGTGAATGAACCACAGGAGAATAAAGCCAAAATCCACTTTTCTATTGCTGGAAAAAAGCTATTAGGCTTTGACAGTGGTTTATTTTCATTGAGTCTTCTCCTTTTTATATCTCTGGATGGTTTCCATAAGTTTTACATAGATTAGTTACTTGGCCTCATGGGAAAAGAAAGGTAAGAAACACATGGTGGGGGGGAGACGGGAAGTAATAATCCTTGGGAGGGTTATAGCTATGGATGTCTTGGAATTATGGTACTTGATCTTTCAGCAGCGTTCATGTGGGACTCCATAAGCAGTAAAAAGTTCACGGTTCCATAAAAATTTATGTTCCCTTTATTCTCGTAAAACACGAATAATCACAGAATAGTTTGGGTTGAAAGAGACCTTTAAAGGTCATCTAGTCCAACCCCTTGCCATGGGCAGGGATGTCTTCAACTACATCAGGTTGCTCAGATTCCTGTCCAACCTGATTTTGAATGTTTCCAGGGATGGGGCATTCACCACCTCTCTGGGCAATCTGTGCCAGTGTTTTGCAATGATGGAAAAAATATCTTCTTTACATCCTTCTATTTTCCTTATATCTTATATACTACATAAAGATTTCTTATTTTTTAGACTTGTATCTAAGTGCACGCTCCTTTGGATGCAGCCCAGGACACGTTTGGTTTCTGGGCTGTGAGTGCACATCTCCAGGTCGTGTCCAGCCTCTCATCCCCCAGCACCCCCAAGTCCCTGATAGGGCTGCTCTCAATCCTTCTCAGATACTCTTGGAAATCAGTTCAAAGACACAGGAGACTTCGTTGTGCTTGTCAGTCATACTTTGTAAGGTTATGTTTTAAGATGCTTTTTTCCTGCAAAGTCACAGGAATTGCTGATGAGCATGACTGCTTAATAATGGAGTAAAAAGAGAAACTCCTCCTGAAAGCAGAGAAATCTGTCTGCAGCTGATGCCGTGGTAGCAGTGACATAGGGATTGCTTATTAAACTACACTTTCTCTGGGTTTGCTTTGGGAGCGTTTCCCCACAGAGCGCTAACGGATGGAATGCTGCACAGAACCAAAGGCAGGATGCTCCATCCACATGGCTTTGTTGCATTTGGCTGGAAGGGGCTTGGTTTCTTAAATCAGGGGAAAACTCAATTCATCAACATGTCCTTGCACAATGGAGGAGGGTTGTTTGTGTTTAAAGGCAGCAGGCAAATTGGTTTCTCTTTGTCTTGGCCTTCCTGTGCTATTGCCTTGCTACTCTTCCATCTCCAGCGAGAGACTCACAGGTCCTTTGTTGCCTCCTGCTCATTTCCATGGCAGCCGATCCCAGCGTGGCAGGCCCAGGCCAAGCAGCACCGCGTGGATGAGCCGCGGGGAAGGAAACGGCCGAGTGTGGGAGCAGGGGAGAGCAGGAGCAAGAATGGAGCCTGTCACTAGGACTGGCTGTACGTAATTGCATAAATTCCATCAAGTGCATCCCATGGTTTCAAGCCCCTGGAAGCTGTAAATAATGTGTTTTAATTAATGGGTTGCCAGGAGCTTTAAAGGAAATCAGATTGGACCGAGGGCTGCAGAATTCGGCAGCTGTGGTGGCTGGAGCGTTCGAGCGGTTTGACTAACTGCTGATTGTTCATTTTATTTTAATTAAATGACTTGCAGAGCTGAAAGCTCCTGCCGTCCTCACCTGGGTGCTGTTGAAATCCATGAGGTATGGAGCTGGGGAATTGGGCAGAACTGGTTGACAATAGCAGTAGAGAGGCTTTGTCTAAAGACTGTGCAGGGCTGTTAACTTCAAAACCGTGCAAACCGCAGCATTTCCTGTATTGTATTTCTTTGTGTGATCCTTGTGGCTTGGGTTTTACATTTTCTGTGTGTCCAGTGTGATTGGTGGTGACCAAGAAGCCTCTCATTTCCATCCTGTGTTAGCTGAGCTTTAGCGCTGGCAGCGAGAAAGGAGCAGTTGCTCTTTGCAAACGTGTAAAGTCCTGCGGAGTGACGTGTGCTGTACGCGTGATTCATGTAGCATTTGGTAACACACTGAGCTGCAGAAAGGAGCAGAATGTGAAGTGTAAGGGCCACTGAAGGGGAGTTTTTAATGCCTTTTCCTGTCAGTATCTCCCAGCACAACCAGGGTTAGGGACTGACTGTCTCTGCCTCATTTTCTCTCAGTGTGCACTGAGGTTAATGGTGCTACCCTGTGGCATGGGGATGTGGTGGAGAGGAGGTGTCAAAGATGGAGCTATGCCAGTAGAAGTGGGAGCACAGGAGTACCTCAGATGGATAGATAAAAGGGGATTGTCAATCCCTGGTGGGGTCCAGCTTACCAACAATCTGCCTGCTGCTCCCCCGACCTCGGATCACAGCAACTGGAGAGTAAGGGGAAATGTGCCCACTGAAAATGTTGACATGGTTCCACCATCTGCTTCTACTGTATTAACTTTCCTGACTAATTGCATGTGTGATGCTGTGCCACATGGTAGCTTTGTTCTTTACATCAAAAGACAAAGCTTCTTTGTGTTTCCTGTGGACCTTTGAACCACACTTGCCATTGAAGGCCCTGTCAGTGTGACACAGTAGCTGTTGATGTCTTCTTGCCTTGATGATTAGAGAGCTCCGAATAAGTGATCTTGGTCATACTTGTTAATAGGTTAAAGGGTACGGTTGCATGCATCATAATTTCCATGTTGTGCCTATTCAATTCCCATCCCCAGGGTACAAGTATTTAATATTGCGATGCACAAAAGCATTTGACAACACACGGCGATGGGTGAAGAGGTTCGTGCTTGAATGGGGGAGCTGCGTGACCGATGGCCAACTCCTAACCTGAGCACTTGCCTTAATGCAATGCAGGAGCCCATCCGCTCGTGCTTCCTGGCACAATATTAACAGACATTTGTTTGGCGCTGTTCCGCCGCAACAGACTTGGATCAGAGGATGAACCTGCTGTTCAGTCTGAAACGATGCTGGCTGTGGAGACGGGCTTGAAAATGCTTTTGTGTGCGATCCCTTACAATTCCCAGGGCTCTGATTCAGTGCATTCAGTGGTCTTAAAAAGCAAGATTCCTGGCAAATTAGTCATTGGATGCAATTAATGTCTTCTTTACAGAGCAGCTAGCAGAGCTGTAGAAAAGGTGTCTTCACAGGTGCATGCACAGGGACATCTGTGGCACTGGTCTGTCTAAAGATCATTAACAACCAGGGTCTCGTGTTGTTTTTAAATTATCTTGGACATTCCCGACGTGTTGCTGCCCAGTTAATTCACTTTAGGTTCTTTTACCGTAGCTATTGGTGTGATACAAGAATGCTTTCAGTAGTGTTTGTTACAGGATAAGGGGTTTCTATGTGTATTTTTGGTTTTGTGGCAATCCAATTGTTACTTTCCATTTTCCATTTCTGTTTCTGGTGTCTGAAGGAGTTGCAAACTTCAGGACTATGAATGTAGGTCCAGAAAGGGGAACTTTCTAAAATAACCCTAGGAAAAAATTTTTACTTCAAAAGTGCCATCATTTTGTTAATAACAAAGTAAATGGGAAAAGGGAACGAAGCTGAAGACAGTAGATTTAAGTCTTTAGAAAAATCTCTGTTCCTTTTATTGTTATTGACTCTTCATTCTTCCAAGACACTTCAGTGGGTATTTTAATTGTAGCATTTTAGCCTCCCAGAAAGTAAACCATGGCACATGGGTTTTTTCTTAACTGTATAGAGCATCTCTTGCAAGTTTTACCGTGCAACTTATTGATTAAAGTAGGAACAGAAGAAAAAGAGCAAACATCGATCCAACATTAAGCAACTGGACCATGTATAAATTGACGTAAAATACAGGGGTGCTTCTAATAAAAACTTCATAAATGCAGCAGAACCAAGCAAAATAACAGCTTCATTCTCCCTGCTGTTGGCTGCCAAACAGAATGCTCAGGTGTGTTGTTGCACATGTAATTCCCTAATTGGGAGCACAAACCCTGGTCGCCTTTCCTTACTGTCCACCCACATGGATTTGTGCATTGAACCAGCAATACCTCCTCAGGCATCCCAGGTCTGTTACGTCTTCTTGTGTCCCCTCTCCCTATTTCCTACCCACACAAGGCATCCTTTTGCCACTGCATGCATTGAGTCTTCAAGTCTCTGATTTAGGTCGTTGATCCTGACTTTTGACAATCCTTTGCTTTTTTCCTTTTTTTCCCCCTTCTTTGTTTTCCTAGAAATTGGGAACTTTGCATTGACTTCTGTCACGTTTCCAGCGTGTCCTTAGATTCGGGTGATTTATATGACATGGAAGAGATACTTGTGCTGTTAGTAATTACCACATTTTTTGGGAACATATAATGCTTGTGCATAGGAATGTCCTGCACGTGTGTTTTACCATGCTTACAGACACAGAGCTCGCAGGTGTAAATATCAGGTTACTGTTTTTCCGCACAGTTGTAAGGAACAGTATGCAGCCTGGACCCAGGCCAAGTTCTGCAAAACAGGGTTTAAGTGGTGTTTGTTTCTCTTTGGCTGTTTTTAAGGCTGATTTGCAGAGGAAGTGACTTCGCCTGCAGTTCTGGGGACCCCCAGTGTGTAATGGTGCTGCTTTGCTCTCAGTGGCAAAGGTGGCTGCTGAAATTGCTGCTGCTTCCCCGCAGATGTTTTGTGCTCTCACAGCCCATGTCGGCCCAGTGAGCTGAGCTACAAAGCACACACAGCTGTGCCAGGGCAAACCCTAGCAGAGCAGTGACAAACGTGCAGCCAGGGGCTGAGGCTTGCCAGAAATGCCTGATGCTGATTTGAACCCCACATCACACAGCTGCAGTGAAAGCTTGACAGGGAGTTCATCGTACCTGGCTCTGGCTCTGCGCAGGCTTTAGGGCCCCTGGGTTTACCTCCTGCGTGCAAACTTGGTGTGAAATTCTGCTGGAGGTGCCATGTTGTGCTTTGGTGCACTTTAACCTCACAGCGTGTACACCGAATTCAGACGACGAGAACTTAAATGCTGTGTCCAAGCTGTGAAAGGCAAATTCTGCACCTGTAAACTCCAGCACTGTAACGTTTCAATGTGACAGCATGAGCCAGGTAAGAAAAAGTGGCACTTCAGGCTTCAGGGGTATTCTTTGCTATCCTCTCCACTGGCCTTGGAGATTTTCTTACCGCCATCTATGAAAAAGGAATCGTAGTTAAAAACATCAAATAGAGCAGAGAGCAGTGACTAAATAGGGAGGCCTTCATTTTCCTTATATCTCACTCAGTGAAAGAATCTGCATTCACATCTGTTTGTCTCTTTTCCCTATCTGTGCTCACATGCCTTAGTCTCACTTCTCTCATTTTCTGAATAACTGAAGGCAATTTTACCCATCAAGTATGGCTGTTCTCTTTCCCTGGTACCTGTCTGCTCAGCTATGGGCATATGCATAGGTGGGAACCAAAATTGCTCCATCAACTCAACCACTTCTGCTCTTCTGTCTTAATATATTTGCTCTCAGAAATAGCTTTCAGTCTGTTTTGTCCTCAGGAAACCTGGCCTTTGTCATTGGGGGTTTGACTCAGGGCACCAGGGGCTTTGACTTAGGCTGAGTACTTAAAACCTGTACTGAAAACAGACATCATAGGGTGTCATAAAAACATCTGAGACCAATTTTGCACATCTGAGACCAGTGATTATTTATGGACTTTGGTGATGTTTCGTCAGGGTAGAATATGGCCCCTAGTGTTCAATTCCCAGAAACAGAAAGACAGAATAATACTAAGTGCCTCTTGAGGAATTTGTGGACATCCTTCATTGTGAAATAACGTACATGTAGTTGCCACCCCAAGAGCTTCTGTCTTGCAACCATATCTTGCTTGTTAAAAGGAAGGCAAAACAAAACCAAGAGAGACAGACAAAGCTGGCAATTCTGTCAGCAAAAGTCAGCGTGGATGAGCTTCAGTCAAAGAAATATTTAGAAACAAACTGGAAAGTCGGAGCATACCAAATCCTTTGAAAAGGTCATGACTGCAGCAATATGGAGTTCTGGAAACACGTTCAGCTTCCACAGCAGAGCGGTGGCTGCTCTTTTCCGCACAGAGGAAATCTTGACTTGAGCGTAAGATACGGTGACCGCGCCATCGAGGGTGGCGGGAAGACGTGGGCAGGCCCTTGGCTGTGCCACAGATCTGCTGCGTGAGCTCTGGCGTGTCATTTAATGTCTCTGTGTCCATGTACCTGTAAGGGAGGACACGACTTGTGCATTTGCAAGTTCTCAGATCTTTTAAGAGGAGCAAGTTTTCTGCTAGCCCTTTCATTCAGTGCTACCTTGTATAACCTTTGTTGTAAGAAAAATTCCATTTACTGAAGGCAAGCCATGTCTGTGCACTTGGAAGCCTTCTTGTCACTGTTGCTGCTGGATGAGGAGGAGCCTCGGTGAGATTTTGTCAGTGGCATGTTTTGACACTGAGTGGTGAGTGGTTTTTCACACCTGCTGTGCAGTGTCACACAACAATGAGGCTGATGGGTAGCGTCCAGAGGTGACTGCAGGCTGGACAGGGCTGTCAGCCTATTTCTGAGCAAAGCTGGAGTCTATTTCAGATGCTGGTAGGAAAATCTGTCCCTTCTTCCCCCTTCCTCTGCAAAAGGACGTGACTTGCCAATGTATAAGTACAGTGTGGGGGAAGTTGGTTGGTTTTCTTGTGGGTTTGTTTGTTGTTTTTTAAATGCCAGAGACTTGAACATTGAGGTGATGGGGGTTCCTGGAGAATAAAAATGAGGAAATTGTCATGAAACCTGGGTTTGTACAGCTTAAAAGATGACTGATGCCTCATGAGAGGATTTTAAAAAATGGAGAAAGCTGAGGGAAGAATGGAGGGAGCAGATGTTGGAGGGAGCCTTGCCTGAAGGGCTGTGGGCACGTTCCTCTGAAGTGAGTGAGGCAGCACTTGAGCTTTCTGCCTGGGCTGTTCCCAGCTGCGAAGCTCCCTAGGACAAAGCCCCAGAGCCCTGACTAAGCCTTCACACTTGCAAGAAGTTGTCCTGAATACCAAGCAGTATGTTTGACAGACCTCTAATGCCCTCGAAGGGGCATGCCAGTCCAAGTGGACGTTTTTGTCCTTGATTTCTCTTCTGGGAAGAAGAGAAATCCTGCTTTTTCTATTGGTGAAACACGGTTTGTAGGGACAAATGCTGCATTCATTAGACCAGCTTGTAGATCTGGTAAAAACCAGAGCAACCTTTGAGCATACAGTATGCCCTTCTAAAGACTGAAACGACAACAGCAACCTGAGGACAGATTGGGGAAAAATATTGTTCAGTTTTACCTTGATTTATGTGAGTAAATTTAGGAAGGGAACCCTGTATTTGTTAGCTGAAGTCACTTTAATTTCATACATGAAAACAGAATATTGTTTCAGCGTTCTGCCTTTCATAGGTTTCAATTAGGTTCTGCCATTTTCCTTACATTGAATTCAATATTAAACACGAAAATGTATTTAAATAATTCTAAACAGGAGGTTTACACATATTACCATTTAAAATGCACAAAAGTGGACACACTTTGATACTAATGAAAAACCACAGGTGACATCTCTTTTTCTCCTTTTAAAGTCATTGGTTTGATTTGATTGATCTGAGGGGCTTCAGGCTCTGCAGCTGCATGTTTTGGTTACGTGAGCAGCAGCTTCAGGCAGCCCCAGAGCCTCTGACTGGGCTTCTGTCAATGGGGTGTTGTTTTCTGGGGCTGTTTCAAGGGGTCTTGGGGAGAAGTTTCTTTAGAATGTGTCTCATGTGGAGTATCAAAGGGACCGTGGTCTGTGCCTGAGCACTGGCTCTTTGAGGGGATCTGATTAATCTTGCTTTATAGAAGTAATTGCCTGCTGAGATGGCAGCATCAAAAAAAGTGGCCAGATTCAGAGAATGGTTAAATATTCCCTTTCATTACTTCAAGGTGTCCTTAGTTGTCTGAAAATTAAAAGAACCTGACGATCCACATACACTAGGATTTTCTGATATTTCAACTCTTGGATCTTCTCTGTTGCCATTTTGTAGCTGCAAACCAGCACGTTCCTGGGATTCCCATGCCAAGGATTTGGCAGCAATGGCCGTGGCAGAGGTGCTGTGAGGGGTCAGGCTCCCAGCACAAGGTGTTTGGATGCCTAAAGCAGGGCATGCAGCGCTGTGTGCCCACCTGCTGGGAGCAGGAAACCTCTCCGGGGCGGGTTGTCCCACACTCCCTGTGACACTTCCTCCTTTGCAAAATCAACAGCAGCAACTGAGAGGACTCGGGCTGCAGATGTAGGTTAGGATTTTCAGATCTCCTTAAGACAACTAAGACATTCTTTGGGTATAAAACCTGATCAAAGGATTGGGGATCAATAGCACAGATTCTTTTTGAAGGGTAGGGATGCTGTCAAAGTATGTGGTTAGGGCTCAGTCTCTTGCTCCAAGTGGTTTCTGAGTTCAGGAGTATATATCAAGTTTGTGGTGAACATAACTTCGAATTAAAATTTTTTTAGAAATTGTTATCTTCTGTTGCTGGGAATTTCTGTTTGGGAGTGGCATTTGCAATGTCCCGGTGGATTCAGGAGCCGACTGAGGTTATAAACTGAAAACAACTATTTGCTGTCGAGTTTTGTGTAGCCCAGAAGCTCTCTGGAGCTGAATCATGAGCACAGCCCTTACCTTTCTCTGGGAAGCAGAAAACCTTGTTGGGCCAAGCCAGTGATCAAACTGGGGTAGGTTTTGCTCACTGTGAGTCTGGATTGATGGAGGTCCTTAGGAGGTGCAGAGTGACCCATAATCATGATGTATTTTGTTCTGGGAGGAGCTGGCTCCTGTCCCATTACCCACCGAGCTGTGGTTGGCACCTCTCAGGGCACAGTGGTGCTGATGGGCTGTGTTTAAGCTCCTGAACTTGTGGAGTGCTGCTTCTCTTCTCATATGGACCCTTGTCAGCAGCTCTTTGACAACTGATCAAAGAAGTTTCCCAGCATGAAATGATACCGTTTTACGAATTTCAGTGTCTCTGGCCTACCATCATCTCCCCACTGTCATGTCCTACAGGGTATGCTATTTTATTGCTGCAGAAGGATCACAGCAGAAATTCCATTGTAAGCTTTTTTACTTTATTTTGTTACATTTTTACAGCAGCTTGGGTGAAACTGTTTTCTGCAAGAAGATTGAATATTGGCTGCAAATGAGAGCAGATACGCAGTTTGATGGGAAGTCTGGTGTTGATTCCGAAGTTAAAATAGGAGCAGGATCTGCGTAAAGGAATGACGGTAGTGAAACAAACCACTTTTCAATGAGTTTGGTGTCTGGAGTTTTTAATCCCTAATTGCCACCTTCCCTCTGCCATAAACCTGCCTTGGGATGAGATGCAGAGTCTGGGCAGCCCTGGCTGACTGGCAGCACATGGAGCAGATCAGCCCTGTGGCCACTTTCTGCCCTTATCTTGCTCTGTGGAGCTGTGATTTTGATTTTCTCTATTCAGCTCCCAATTTTATGAAGCTTGTGGGATTAGACTTATTTTCCACATCTTTCCCATCTTTTAGAATTGGTGGAAGTTGGCCAACAGTTACTGAGGGGAGAAAACGGGGAGGGGGCACAGTTTGCAGGGTCTTTGTGGGTTAACACTCAAGGATGCTCTCACTGGCCTGGTTTTCTGTCTGGATACACAACCCAGAGTTTGAACAAAACCCTTTGTCTAAAAATCCTGTGTTTAGAGGGTTATTATTATATAGGGATCATTCTCTTATGGGGAAAAAACCAAATCCTTATTTTCAAGTGTCTTTTACAGGCAAGTTGTAATAAGAAAAATGCTTTTTTATGTGCTTTCGCATTACTGCTGCTGTTGAACAGCTACATAGAACTGTTGATGATAAGAGAGGAAATATGGTCATTCTGCTTTCAGCTGTTGGTTTGGGGAAATCGGGAGTAGCAAGAAACTATTTTAGAGTTGGGTATTGCTTGATATTACAGATATGCAGAATAGGAATAAACAAGTCATGAATTGGAAATTGAATCACAAGGGGCCTGGTGTCTTATAAGGAGTAACTGAAAAGATGTACCCGCCTTGTAAAGCCTCTAAAGCTGAGGCAAAAGTTAAGTGAGGTTAAATGAAGTGACTGAGGGCAGTGGGAGGATGTTGGGTTTATTAGAAAGAAGAAGAAAGAATAAGTCCTGGACTTTGCCATTAGATTCAGATGCCTTGTTTGGGTTAGGGCCAGGAAACTGATCTTTCAGAAGCAGATATTTTTGGAAGTTGGAAGTCACATTTATATCATCCAGTCCCTGCTCCTAGCCAGTGCAAGGCTTGTTCCTTTCAGTGTATATTTATTCCCTCCAGTCTAATTAAACATGTCCCCAGTCACTGCTTTTTTATGAATTCACTCTATAAATGTTCATGTTCTAAACCACTCTCCCTGGGTTCTCTGCTTTTAATTTGCTGCAGGGATGGCCCCTGAATCCTTAGTTGCAGTTCAGGATAAGAGATGTGAGTAATGGAACGGAAAGGACATTTTGGAAAATAAGGGGCCATGTTGGGTTTGATGCTGTTTTATTTAAAATTCAGCATGTTAGGGTATTTTTCTGTCACTGCTGGGTAAAGTTGAAACCCTCTTTCCCTCTTCCCTTGCCTTTCTTTCTGGGAGAAGAGAAGCAGGAGTGGCTGACTTTAACTACGGCCTCCTTTGGAGAGCTGCCCGATCCAGGGCTCATTCCCTGCGGGAGCCAAGTCCCATGGTCACACAGGCACCGGTGGAGTTTGTGACAGACCTGTGCACCTGCACGTGTGGGAAAGGAAAAGCAGGAACGAAAGGCAAATGGAGCAAGAGTCAAAAGAGAGGCAGCCTCTTTGGTGTCCCTGGCGCATCGGAGCAGGGGAGGAGATGAAAGGCTCTGCGCACGCTTCGGGAGCCGTCTCTCTTCTCGTTCCAGGTGTGGGTTTGCCCCCCGAGGAGCAGAGGCTCAGGGATGCTGTGACTACTCACTCTTGTTTGTTTATGTTCATTTGGAAGAGACATGTGAGCAGAGCTGCCTGGGCTGCTTACGGCAAAGGAAATGGATCTCAGGGGGACAATTAATTTTGCTTGACTATTTCTGAGCCAGGTGAAACCGTAAAATGAACCCGTGTCCTCCCCATTGTCTAAAAGGGATGTATTTATTTATTTTACATTTTAATGCACCACTGGCAATTTATGGTATAAGCCTCAATGAATTATTGATAGAAGGAAGGTGTATAACATGGAAGATTAATAAAAAGGGTTATCAGACTTCAAAAAGAAAGAGGAAGGAAAAGACAGAGAGCTGATATTTTAATTAACTGCTCCCTGCCTGCATTGTGATCCCAGAGACATGAGGATTGAGTGCCAGAAGGTAAATCTGGTTGGAAATAAAATGATTCCAGTCTCGTATTAGAGGTGAGAAATGAGACAGTGCTTCAGTATTCTCGCAGTTTGAATAATCTGAGTTGCTGTTTGCAACAGAAAGTAAAGTTATTGGAATTGAGACAGTCTGCAGAGCTCTGACCCAGTGCTGGAGAGTAATAGTAATAAAAAATAATAGCAAATAAAAGATAGTATTAAAAATATAAATAACAAAAAGCAAAAAAAAAAGTTAAAATAGCAGAAGTAAATATAAGAATCATAAAAAGGTTTGAGCTCCCCCTCTCTTAATCCTGTTCCTTGAAGAGATTAGGCAATTTAGATTCAAACAAAGGACCAAACACTTCTGTATCCTGCTGATTTATGTCACGGGACTGTTGGACCTTCAGGAGGGCGTGGGGACACAATGACACTTCTGGATTCGGCCACTGCCGGTGAGTTGGTGTGAGGCTGTGCCCAGCTTCGTTCTGCCGAAGGGAGGGAGCACACAAACACCTTCCGAGGGGCACCCCGGGACTGGCAGCAACGCTTGCTGCCCCTTTGTGAGCCCTGGCAAGGAACTGATGGTGGGGCACGAGGAGGAGCAGTGGCAGGGAAGGAGCAAAGCCCTCGGTGCCACCCGAGGCACCAGGTTCTGGGAGCACGTTGGCCGTTGTGAGGGAGTGCCCGTGCCACTCCTCCCTGGCGCCGGCCCCTCGCTCCTGAGTCCTGTGTCCCCGAAATATATCAGACTGTGAGGCTGATGGCAAAAGGACAGCTTTGTTTTGAGGCACAGTAGTAGTTTTATTGCTATTTGGATCTCTAGAGAATAAGTTAAAGGACAGTTTTGCTGTGGAAAGCAAGATATTAGGGCATTGAGAGAGAGAGTACAAAACAAAATACATTTTAAAAATTAGGTTTCTAATGCCTCCAGTATTACACTCGTCTCTCCTTTCTGGATGAAGCTGTGACTGTTTCATTTGTAGATGCCACAACCTTCCCCTATGAGCAGGTAGCAACATTTCACCCAGTGAGCTTCCCAGCGAGCAGCAGAGTGCTCTCACTTTAGCTATGCATGGGTGTTCTATCAGTATCAGCATTTCTGGCCATTAAATAAATCAGATTCATTAAAACTTGCATTAAATACCCCAGAAGTGATCTGCAATAGCCAGTTTCACAAGCTTTGGATTTCTAAAAGGAGATACATGGGAGAAAGTCTTTTCCCTCTGACAAGAGATGTGCCATGGCTTTGGACTATCCTTAGTATGACTGGTCTCTTGTAAAACTGTTGGTTTATTTGGAAATTTTTTTTTATCCTATATTAGTTCATAATATGTTTTTGAACGGCTGAAGAGAAAATTGGAATTAGTTCTTTTTTTTTTTCATTTTCCAGAATCTGGTTCATTTAGCAACAGAACAGGAGTAAATGTATGTTCTCTTTAAAAAGTGCATCCTGAGAGATTATACAGCTGCTTAGTGGTGCTTTGCAGTGTTTTCCTGCTGGATGTCTGCTGAGGGAAGCTGCATGTTTCACGTGCTAGGAAATGAGTGCTTTATTTCAGCCATGTAGGTCTCTCCAGTGCCTCACACAGAAATGCTCCTTGTTTCCTGTGTGGGCACGTGAGTGATATTTAACATGACTCCCTTCCTGACAGCAGCTCATGTAGGAAAACAAGAAAGGAAAGTAAATGATCAAACCCCGGAGGTTTATTTGTTGTGTTTAATGCTTTGAAAATGTTTGCTGGAAGAAGTATTGATGTGTGCACGTGACTTGTAAGAGGGAATGGCTTGTCAAGCCCAGGTCTCACTGTGAGGGCAGCTAAGCCATGGAACAGGTTGCCCAGGGAGGTTGTGCTGGCTCCATCTTGGGGGTTTTTTCCTACCAGGCTGGATAAAACACAGAACAGCCTGGTCTGACCTGAGAGCTGAGCCTGTCTTGAGCAGGAGGCTGGACTCGGTGACCTCCAGAGGTCCTTCATTACCTGAATTTTCCTGTGATCCTATTAGGTTGTGAGCAGCTTTGCAGGGGGAAGAGACAAATCTCTCTGCCAGCACTTCCTCTGTCCATTGATGGCTAACAAAGGTAGATACCAGTTAGCCAGAGAGCATTTCACTTCAGGGTGGTGACACTGAGCCCCAGCCTCTGCTCAGGACTCAGCAGAAAAGCCACTGAAGTCACCACTGCAAAAGCAGTGAGTGAGTGGTGGTCACATCAACCCTGAGGCCGCAGCCTGGAGGGACCAAATCTATGTAGAATTTTCTCTTTCTGCCGCAGTGGGAAGATGCTGACTAGAATTGCAGAGCACATGGTGCTGCACCACCAGCACAGAGGAATAGACCAATTAATTGCTTGAGTTCATGTCTTGCATCTTTTTCAAGCCCTAGATTAATGCAAGCAAAGCAAAGAGCGTGGAGTGGTTGACATTTAAGGAAATTAATGTTAGTGTTTGAAGGAGTGCTTCATGATCATCTACTGTGGTGACAGATGTACTAACAAGCCGTGAATAGATGGCATAGATAGAAACATTATTATTTAGATTATAGTACTCGAAAGGTGATACTTGTTTGTCTCGTCTGTCTGTAAATCATGCAGCATGCTTTCAGTTCCATGAAGGCAGCAGCTTTTTCTAGTAAAAGCCTTAGAAAATTATTTTGAAAAATATCATCCCTGTTTTTTGAATGGCTGGAAAAAGACAGAAGGGTGAATCCTTGTCAAATAACGGAGGGATAAGAGTTCTAGTGAGAAGAAACACCCATCTATGATATATGTGTGACTCTGTCATGAAGAAGCAATGTTGAATGTGAAATAAATCGTCTTAGTACAGGGCAATCCATATCGTCCTTGGTGGGGTTGGGTGCAACGGAGATCTTCTGCACTGTTTATATTCATGCCAAGTACTTTCTTCTTTTCTTGCAGCAAAGAAAACTTGTGCTGAGTCAGATTTCACTTGTGACAATGGGCACTGCATCCCAGCCAGGTGGAAATGCGATGGGGAAGAAGAATGTCCCGACGGGTCAGATGAATCAGAAGCAGCCTGCAGTGAGTAGCACAACGTGGTGTTTCTCAGACATGTTCTCTTACCAAAGCACAGAGAAACTGAAGCTGTTATTCCCAGCACTTGCAGCTGCTTCTGTTAGAACATAAATTACAGACACAAAAGATTCAGGTCATTCAAATCACACGGTTTACAAACTTTCAAATGTACCAGTTTTCCAGACTACGATACAGGCAGTGCTGTCTAGTCTGGATTTCTGTCTGCAAGGGAATTGTAAACATCTTGAGCTGCTTGTCAGGCTCATGATCAGGAGCAGTGTGAGAAGAGTCACACTCACCTGGGATCAGGGTTTTTGGAAACTCAGATTTGGTGTTTTGCATGGTAACGTATTGGGATTTATCGTCTCTGTAGACAGCAATTCCGTTATTACAGAGGAGTTTTGCAACATTATAGCATTGCTCAATCTTCATTTTTTATTTTTCCTCTGAGAACAAATGAAAAAAGCAGCAGATGAAAGATGAGCAATGTAAAATAACTACAGCTGAGAGTAAGCGTGACAGGCGTTACTGCAGGTAACACCCTTTAAAAACCCAGTAAGTAAAAAGAACATTCTTGGTTTTCATGTAGTGCTTTTTATCACATACTTCTAAGGAGGCCCATTCATGCTCCATTGTTCTAGAACTGTGAAGGGTTTTCTGATATTGAGTTGAAGGGAATCCCAAGGATATTTTAATGAAAATACTAATATATAGACTTTTATTTGTGTGCTTACTTCTATCTGCAGATTTGTTCTTGCCAGAGCAAGAAACTAGTACAGGCCTTTCTATTGAATTTCCAGTCATGTACTTCACAAATATTCCCATGAGTCAGAAGCAGTGTTGGAGGAAGTATTTTATCAGATCTCACCAGAATGGGCTACATAGAGGACTTCAAAATCAACCATACTTTTATTTTTAATCCTAGTACCAGTCCTACTTTCTCCCTAATTAAGGGAGATGAATGCGCTTCTCTTGCATAAAATGAATCGAATCATTTTTGCAGCCGCATACAGGCTACAGAAAAAATTACCTCAATAAATGCATTAACATATTTATGCACTGTATTTGTTGGTCTTTCACCCTGCATCCTCCTTAGTTAAAAGCTGTCTCATTAATGCTACTTCCACTACCTGATTGTCTGGAGGGGGGCTGAATAACTAAGAAGCTTCATTTGCTGCAGTCTCTGCCTGCAAATCTCATGTCAGAGGCTGTAGCACAAGCTGTGGATAGGCCATGCAGCACTGAGATCCCTGATGATTTCTGTTAATCATCTTCCATTCCTTTTCTACCCATTTCACCTTTCATTTTTTCTCCCACTTATTTCATCCTGTAAGGAAATCAGCCTTAAATCTTAAGTATCACAAAAGAAACTTGAGCTAAGCCTCAGATTGTTACCATACGGGACTGCTGTCCTCAGAGGAAAGTAATTTGTTCAGATTTTTGTGATTTTTTTTCTTCATTTTTTATTCTTTTTTTTCTTCCCCCCGCTTGAAACTTTCTAAGAGATCAAAGTCTGCATTTCTCTGGTGGTTCTTCAGTTCAGAAAAATAGATGGCCCATGAAACATCTTCCTGCAACACAGGAAGAAGTTTGTTCCTGTTCTCTGGTCTATGACTAAGATGAATCAGCAATTCCTAGTGAAAGTAGCAGCACCTGTATGGATTCATTCTTCATTTGTTTTTTTAAATACAAGTGCTTTGAGGCCAACCCAAAGACTATGGCATATAACTGTGCCATACTTCATTGGTTTGTATCTGTATCAGGCAGATTTACTGTGCTTTGCCTCAAAATAAGATATTTAGGTTTTCTTATGAGTTTTAGCCAAAACAGATCAATTTTTGTGTGGGGGATACATGGATCTGGGTCTTGACATTCACAGAGTATTTGATAGAAGCCTATGTCTGACTTGTGGCTATCTCACAAGAGAAATCAGTGTTTCTGTCCATACCAGTTAAAAGCTTGCCTTTGAATCTTAAAAATATCTGCAGCTAGAATTTTGGAACTTTACTTTTCTAGGGTTATTCGGATCTGAAGTTCACACTTAATCAAATGAAGATCAAGTAGTTTTAATCTTATGACTGTTGATAGCTATAGGCTTTAATTTTCTTTGATTTGTAGGGACATTCTTTCCAGATGTTTTGTATCCTTGTCGAAGTATTTGTCATCTCAAGGGCTGATCCAATCTGCTTTGTGAGGACACAGATTCAGCCTGGTAACGTGTCAGCCAGTGCTGGTCGTGGAGTGACTTCACACATGTTTGCAGCTCTTCCTGCCGCTGCTGGCCAAGACAGCAGCGAGTTACAAACCCAGCAGACTATTAAAGAAACTATTAAAGAAACTATTAAAGACTATTAAAGAGTGTTGGGCTTTCCTTGTAATTTGGCCCATTACTGTAAAAGGCCTGACTCTTCATCTGTGTAAATGTTATTTAAGATGAGGCTGTAATGACAGACAGAAAATGCAGTGACGGGCAAAATGAATAGATGGGCATTCCTGTAGGGTCCTTCCCTCCAGTCCCATTTTCTTTCTCCCTGATGAAGTCAAGGCTGGACTCATTTTCCTGCTTAGAAATGCAGGACAGCCTTGCGGAGGGGCCTGCCCTGCAGAGCTGCCCTAGGGAAGGGACAGGTTGGGAAATAAGAGATTTCTCACCTCTGTTAAGATCAAACTGCTTTATAAAATCAATGGCTTTCAGACAGGCCACATAATTGCCAGCACCTCTGCCAGGATCTGGGTTTATTCCTCAGTTAATGCAACACTGGGACATTGTCCACAGTCCCTTCTAGCCAGGGAGTTTAAGAGCATTGATAATGCTGACTGTTGCATTTTAGGAGTACTTGCAGCTTAGAATGTGGTGAATACAAGGCTGTTCCTGTCAGCATCTAGCCACCTGCTAAATGGGTTTTTACTTTCTGAACACTTTAGTGGTGTGTTTTTAAATACAGTTTGTGCTCTCTTATTGGTAGTTAGGGATGTCATGTCCCCATCTCTTATGCATGATTAAAGGTAACAGTTGTGGGGTTTGGTTTGGTTTTTTGGTTTTTTTTTTTTACAGAACCAAAATTGTACTTTACTTTTACTGTTTCCCTGATCATTGAAGTTGCTCAGCTTTGTACCTAACAATATCCTCTCCAGGGATCTTACCCATTTCCAGGTGTTGAGGACGGCATGACCTGTGTCCTGCTGGATAGGTGAGATGGCATCACAGCTGGCCTGATTTCTGCTGGACCTGTGATGTCTGCACCTTCTCTGCTATTCATGCAGTTGTTATTTTTTTAACTGTTTTCTTCAAGCCACTGAATGTGACTGGGAGTGGTGGCTGTAAGGGTATCTCATGGGTCCCACTGAATCCTCAGCTGATGAAACCTCTAGCACTTCTCCCTGTTGTGGGTTTTGGTGTTAGTTGAAGGTTGATTTGTTTCTAGCAGGGACTGATTTTAGAGGAGATTGTTATCCAAGCTTTTGTTTTGAAATGTTTTGAAATGGGTCATTGTGAATAAGAAACTGCTTTTATTTCTTCATTTTTCTTCAAGACGGGTCTCTGGCACCTGCAGGAGATTTTTGGTAGCCTAGAGTGCTCTGCATTGGAGAGCCCACCATATCCAGAGCCCTGGCCCTATTTTTCATTACTCCCACTAAAAGCAGCCCAGCGTGGCTTGGTGATGCCCTGGGGCTGTGGTGCAGCCACTGCTGATATAAACAGGCTCTGCTTAATGTGTATGGAAAGATTCCTCACCTTTTCCTTACCCGGTTTCTTGGACCTGAGAGAGAGGGAAGGGAAGTCATTTTTCTGACTGAGCTAACAGAGACCTCCAGCGAAATGAATGTTATCCACCTAATGCTGTTCCAGCACAGGTACTGAATCATTCTGCTTTTTATACAGGAAGGAAATTTTAAATTTCCCTCTGAAGGATTTAGATTATTTAATCAGTGATTTAAGCCAAAAAGAAAAATTCTCTAGAGAAAAATAAAAACAAATGCTAACAATCAGTAACAGCACTGATGGGAACACAAATTAAAGGGATAGAGCAAGTGAAAATCTAAGGTGGCAAACTCTTGCCTTAGGACATTGTATATATAATGAGATCGAGGAATGCAGAGAGCATAAACTCACCACTTATTTCTTTTTTAGATATATAACCTTCTCCTGGTTAAGAGCAGAAATTATTGTACAGAAAGGTACAGGGTGTTAGAGTGTAGGGTGTTAAGAGGAGGAAAAAGGGAATGATTTAATAGGGCAGGTTTAATAAGCAGCAGTTCTGGAAATAGATTTTAAAATGGAAGTGGAATATAAAATCAAACCCTGAATGTTGGTTTGAAATACAGCACCAGTTCATGCAGTTCTTTCTTATTTTGAAGTACATGTCATGAGTCGTTCAGGGAGATGTATCCAAACTTGACAGTTATATTTTTAATAGGTATTTTCCATGGTCCCAGGCACTCTGTGTGCTGCTGCTGTGTGTGCTGATCTCTTACAGTGCTGGTCAGTTCTGCCCTCATTTCCTGTGAAGCTGCCCAAATGTAAAGTGCAGTTGTTGGTAGCGTTGATGGTACCGCTCACCCCCAAATGCACAATCCTCTCCCAGCTCTCCGCTCAGCCCGAAGGATGTTACGTCTCTATTATCCTCCTGAGATGCAGATCTCCTGCATGACTGAGTGGGTTTGGTGACATTGCTGTGCTTTTGTGGAAAAGGACTTAATAAACTGTTCCCTGCCCTTGGAGAATTTTTCCTGGAGAAGGGTGGAATGTCTCTTTCAGGGCATCACATACACATACACTGGGCCATTGAATTCAAGTAGCAAAAGAAAAAACTAGGCCAAATCAGCCAGGCACAGCCAGATACCCAGTTTGAGAACCTGGGGCACTAACAGAAAGCTTTTTTTTTTTTTTTTTCCTTTTTTTTCCCCCAAGGTTAAGAGCAGATCTGTTGGTATAAATGTGATAAGATGCTGGGGGGTTGCAAATGCAGTGGAACATGTAAATTAAGGACTATTCTGTTGGAATATCTGTTAGAGATCGTTCAGGGAATTGAATACGGTGATGTTAATGCCAGATGTACAGGTGTGCATTTTAACAAATCTCCCACTGCACTAACTGGCTACAGCCAGCATAAAATACAGCCCTGTCCCCCTGGCACTGTGTCACTGTCCCTGCTGGGCCTTGGGGAGCACTGCTGACTTGCAGCAGCTGAGGACCCCATCTGTAAAGCAAATACAGAGCAAGGTGTACTGGATGTGGAAACATTTCTAGAGCCACAGGATCCTCCCAGAGACAAGGCACGAAAGTGGCAGTCTCATTTTCCAGGTGCCCAGACTGGTTTGTAGGGCTAGTGATGAAAGCTTTGATTTGTCAATGTGATCAAATTTACTGAGACAAAATAAAAAGAAAACAGCCATGATCATCTCTCCCTGAAGTCATGGAATAATTTAAGACAGAGGTTCATAATTTGGACCTCTGGGGGTCATCTAGTCCAATATCTTGCTAAAAGTGGACCCCTGTCCTCATGTGTGACCACCCTTATTAATGAAAAAAATCCCTTCATCTTGACAGACTTTCCTTTGTTGCAGCACGTGTCTGTCACCTCCCATCCTGTCACTGTGCACCTCTGAGAACAGTCTGGCTCCATCTTCGTTATTTCCTCCCATTCTGTAGTTGAAGGCAGCACTGATATCTTCCTTTAGCTTTCTCTTTTGTTGGTCAAACAAGTGCTGGTCCCTCAACCTCTCCTTGTTTGTAGTCTCTCATTTCAGATTATTTTGTCAGAGAATTGGCAATCATGCAATTCTGTAATTAAGATGCAGTTTTTCCTTTGTTCACTCACCTCTGTCAAAGCTTTACCCCATCCAAAATATAACTTTAATTCATTTTGCTGGTTTTAGGATGCCACTTAGCTTCCAGGTCTACTTTGCAGAGGGTTCCAGACTCCTGAGAATTCCTTTTCCATGGGAGTGTTTAACAGTAGAGATGAACAAGACTTTTTGAGGTCAGTCAGCAGACCAGTAGCTCCCTGGGCATGGTGGCTTACAGTCCCTTTTACTCTAAGTGTATAAGATTCTTCAAATTCTCACAAATGTGCCTTTACCCCTGTCTGAACCATCCCATCTCAGCCCCGTGCTTGCCAAGTGCCTCTGGATCCATAAGCGCTGCACCTGCCTGGAATGGCTGCAGGTGTCTCCTGACTGAGCAACCCCAAGTCGACCTCAATATCCCAAAGGACACAAAACTGCAGGGACCAACACGAGAAGTCTTTGACAGAGTAAGGAATCAAATCCAGTTTTTCTGGCGTCCTGTTCTTTTTCCTGGAGCATGAAATTATTCTTTTTACATCAAAGGGAATTCGGCAACTCAAAGCCGAGCAGTTTATCCCCAGTAGTGGGATAACTTTGTCTGTGGCTCATGGGCAGTGAATTACATCTCCTTTTTGATGATTACATGGCTGTGGTGATCTCAGCATTTTACTTACCTAAAGATGTAAATGAATTTAGGATTTGTAATCATTGTGCTCCCATTCTACCAGTGCTGAAACATTTTAAGTAATACCTACACAAAATGGGTTTTTCCTTTAAGGGAGTGTGTTTAGAGCTGAAGTCTCAGCAGTGACCTTTGCAGAGGGCTGGCCGAGTTCTGTGGGAAAACCAATAGAAAAAACCTACTGGGACTGTTCTGATGTTTGTATTGTTCCATTCTTGAGCAGTGTTATCTTGTGAGGGAGTCACTTTTTCGTGTAGCATTGCCTGCTTGGACATTTGCAGTGTTTCCATCCCCCAGATCAATTTTGAGCTTTCGCTTGTTGATGGCTACAAAGTTTAAACACCAGCATTTAAACATTTTCCCTATTGGTCTGATGCGTTCATGCAGTTCATAGACAGGAGTGGTCGTAAAAGAGTTGGATGCTGCCTTTTTATGGCTGCAATTAATCTTGCAGTTATTTCAATGGGAGAGAATAGCAGGAAAATGAAAGTTGAGTGTGTGAAGCTCTTGTATGTGTAATTATTTAACAGACTATAAATATTGAACTACTAAAAACTTAAAAGGTTTTCAGAGATTTCAAGTAGCTTTTCATTGTTTAGGGCTTTTTTTTTCCATTTTCTTGCTACTTGCTTTCTGAAATTCAGACTACCTGATTTTTATATTTATATTTTTGTTTGTTTATTGAGGGAAGATGCAGGAATCACAGTTTAACTATTGTCGCTGATTGTGAAAAGGAAATAATTTCTGGGAATCAAAGGCAAAAAATTTGAAAATTGAAATGTTTTAACTGAATGAAGTAGTATTGCAGTGCAAAAGCACAGACAGCAAACCTTTTCTCCTTTTTTAAATGGCTGAATTATGGTGTGAGGAGAACAAGTGAATATCAAATGACTTTATCTTAATGTTATTGACATTAAAATACCTTCTGCATTTTAGTATCATAATGAACTGTATATTGAAGCTGTGTTTCCTTGTTCTACCACCTTTTCTTTGATGGGTATTTTCCCTCTCTTTCTCCATTCCTGCAGCTGTAGGATCCTGTTTTCGTTCAGGACAAACTCCCACTGAAATCTTTTGCAGTTTTAATAAGGGTCTCATGACACTCCATCCTGCTTCCTTTAGGATTAGGATCATGATTAAGACTGGTTTAATATGCAGTCTCTGCATGCTTTGGTAGATAATTTCTGTAATTTAAGCCTTGCACTGGAGATTTTTAATGCCTGCAATGCTTTCAGTGAGATTGTGCTCTGGGGTGAGGGGCACAGCCAGCACTGCCTGCACGTGTCAGGGTGGTGTGGATCCTCCCTGTGCCTTTGTGGGATGCAGCAAGAGCAGAAATCAAGGCTTGGCTTTAGCAGTAGCTCCAGCCTCCTTTCTAGGGACACTGTATTCATGACTATATTTGAAGTGACACATTTCAGTTCACCCTTTTTGACTTATGTTTTCACATACTAAAGCACATTACGAATCCTTTGCATTAAAATGCACAGAACTGAGTAGCCTCGTTAGAGCACACGCTGGGCTCGTGCCAGCTATTGCACCCTTTTTCTGGCCTGTGCTGCAAGGTCATCACCTTACCCTGTCACGGGAGCTCTCTAATTTGTGTGAGACTGAATTCTCTGTTTTGGCAGAGGCTGCAAACATAACCACACTTCTCTCTTTTTTGTTTCCCCAGTACAGGGATTAACATGTGGAGCGTGTTTGACAATCAGTGATTTCATTTCTAGCCACTGTGTGGGCATTCACATGTGTAAAATGATACATGTGTATTGAGAAATGCACATACACACAGAAGAACAGTAGGTCATTCAAGTATTTCACCAGGTATATCAGCCCCATGTGGAATGTGACTGAGAAATAGCAATTAACATACTGAATTCCACTGGAATTTATGTTGCTGCTTCACAATTCCTGCCTCTAGACATGTTGCAAGTGTCAAACTTGGAGCTGAGTTGTGAGAACCAGCAGGGATATTTGTAATGAAGTCAAGGTGTAGGTGGTAAGGGAAAGTCTTTTCTTCCCAGCCACAGGTCTACACACCAGTGTTCTTGTGCAACAGCCTGAACACATTCAATTAAAATTGCCATCTAAGCTGCCTGTTCCATCCTCTAAAAGAGAAAGCGGGTGGGGGTTTCTTTATATGTATATAAAAGATGAAATGGTCACTCTGAGATAAGAAACACAATTATTTAATAGCAGCAGAGCCTTTTGAGACTTTCTTTCGCACATAAAAGGGTGAAGACATACTGGAATTGATTAAATCTGTGTTTGTCTACTGAATCCTTTTTTTTTGCCCTGAGTTCTTTGTGTGCTGTTAGTTCCGTTGAGCAGCGTTTCACTTCTCAATACCTTTAACACCTCAGAAGAGTGTCACTTTAGCATGGAAAAAACAGCATCTCCCTTTGGTATGAGCCTGGATCTCGGTGCAGCGATCTCCCCTCTGTGGCCGTGCAGGTGCTGCCAGGAATGGGCTGGGATGGCCTCCCTGCAGCTGCTGTGGCTGCCAGAGGTGGCCTGACGTGGGCTGGGACACCGCACTCCGTTTTTGCTTTATGATGGGAAGTTTTGGGAAGCCCTGCGTGCTGTTTGTTACAGTCAGTCCTTTGACAGAACAGATATGAGGTGAAATACCAATGTTGCACTGTACTCAGGCAAGCTTTTAATTTTAATTTAAAAACTATAGACTTCAGGAAGCAGGAAAAATTGTTTTGCAGTTAATTTTGACAGTGTCCTGGAAACTTGTATAATTTTTCTTTCTATGATTTTTTCACTCATCTTGGCAGGTTTCATTATGTTTGCTCATCGAGGGACCTTTTGTGCCTTTATTTTCCCTCATGACAAGGAGCGCTTTTGCGACCATAATCTCTTTTACAAATGGGTCTCGTCTCAATGCTGCTCAACTCCTTTATCCTTTGTGCAATTTTGTCCCCCTAGCGTTCTGTGGGGCTTTTTCCTCCCTGTTTTGATTAGAATTGGAATAATCTCTGTGAACAAGAGAAAGTAAGTGAGCCTGGGAGGAAGGAAAATGAAAGAGCAGCTGCTGATACGGAGGCTCGGAGACCCCTCAGGGGTGTGCTGGACCCACAGCCACAGCTGAGAGCCTCGTGAAGGGGCCGTGTGTTCGTGGCTGTGTGGAACCAGCCGCTCTTGCTGGAGCCCGGTGGGTGTCTGGGAGCATCCCCTTTTGCCAGTGCCAGGGGTAGCCAGGGCATGAAAGGCAAGGAGCCACAGGAACCCCCGGTCTCATTTGTACTTGAGCATCTGCAGACGTGGAGCTGCTTCCCCGGGGCCTGATCTCCCCTGAAGTGTTTATTGGTGCTTGTGTGCCTGTCCCGGGCTGGCACGGACAGCAGAGCACCCACTGTGCTGACAAAACACCGGGGAAAAGGTGGTGCCTATTCCATTAATAGCCTGGCATGGTTGGTAATTCCAATTCTGGACTCTTCCCTATGACTCTGACACCTCTGCCCTTGTTTTAATGATATTCCAGCTTTTCAGAGGAGGAACTGAAAAGTTGTTCTGCTTATCAGGTACCTGTAAGTGCAACCACTGCTGTTTGATTCTAGAAAATATTTGATTGCTGGCATGCTTGGAAACAGAATCGTAAACGGGTTGCTTCAGCTGAAAATGACTGGGAAGAAATCAAGATAAAAAATCTATTGGTAAGATTTTCTAATCTCTTAGATTTCCCAGAGTAGAGCAAGCTTTTGTATAGTGTAGGTAAAATGAAAAAACCCACCCTGTAATAGTGGATTTAATTAAATGAATCTGTGAGGAGATTAAAGTGGGCTTTGGAGAGGTAATTCAGATATCTCAACTATTGTATCTCTAGTCAGATACAATGTTTTTGTTTTTACAAAGGAAAAGTGTGTCCAAGCTTCTAGTAGGGCTTTTGATTATTTTAATCAATGGTTTCTTTCCAGCTTGCACAATATGTTTACTTCTAAGAAACAGCAATGCTGTGGAAGATCACAATAGAACAATCTGTGTTTTTTCTCATAATTAAAGTTCTATTCTGTTTCCATAATTACCTGTTATCTGATGTGAAACCTGGAGAAATGGTTCCTGATTCATTATATTCAAGACAGACAGTGAACTAAACGGCTTTTAAGGGATTAAAGAAACATTGTCACCCTTAAAATCACATTTTTAAGTTCCTTTTTGCACATAACTACTCTACTACAAGGCTATTGTGAATTGTTCTTCTGTCCGATAACCACCAAGCACTTAAACCACCAACTTTAATCATGATTTGTAATTTCAGCACCAAGAGGTGCTTCAGAAAAGAGGCTCCAACATGGGTCCTGTAATAGCAGTCCCAGTTTCCTTTGTAATTAAGTAATTGTGTTTGCAATGTAATTAAGCAATTGTGCTTGCAGCAGGGCATTGCTGAAGCCAGTGGGGTTCTGCCCAGGCTGTGCAGCTGCCTTCTGGCACAGAGCTTGTGGCTGTGCTGGGGTTACAGGGGGCTGGCAGGGGGATTTGGTATCAGAACAGACTCGAGAGAAGCAAGACCAGTGAAACTGAGGAATAGCAGGAGGAGTGGAACAGAGATTGCAGTGAGGTCAGAGGGGTCCCTCATCTGATGCCAGGCGTGGTTTGAGTGTCACCCTTCATACTCAGAGATGATTGTGTTAACAGAATTAATGTTTGTTGGGCAAAAGCAGCCTCTGAAGGCGGGTTTGAAGAAGAGCATGACCAAGAAATACGGGAGGATGCCCTGTGCAAAGGGCAGGGTGAGCAGCACTTGGGGTTGGGGGCAGCAGTTCAGGTAGGAGGGCAAGGGGAAGGGGTGGGAGAAGCAGGAGTCTGGTGCCAGTGGTGGAGCACACCTGGCTCTGCCCTCTGTGTGCAGGCAGTGGTAGGAAATGAGGATATCGGTGCGTGGTTCTCAGAGGACTTGCAGGACACCTTGCCATCAAGTCCTGGAGCTGCAGGTCTGGCAGTCAAGAACCCTGCGTTTGTTTTGGCTCTGCTGCTGCCTTGTGGTGGGGCCATGGGTGACTGAAGTTAAAAATGCCACCATCTGCAGAAGAAGTGATGTCATTTTGTCAAGGCTGCTCACAGACGTGCTTCTGTGTCCTAAATGGGTGATTGGAGTGTGTCTGATGATATTCCTCTTTGATAGACACCAGCTAATAATAGGGCTAAAATTGTGATTGGATTTTTCCATTGGATTAAAAGCTCTTAAATGTGGTACTCTTGTTGCTCTAATTTCTTGCCAGGTTTTTTTATTAACTGAGTAAAAGTTGAGCACCTGGGACATTTTAAGTTGACCGCTTCTCTTTAACAATCCCTTACTTAAATTTTTCATCCACAACTCTTTAGTAAGATATTTTCTTAAGTCTCTGTTTTCCGAGAAGTGTAGGTAAGGAGTAAAGCCTAGATGTTCACAAGTACACCAGGAAACATCTGTAGGATCCAGACTGAGACTTCTGAAAGATATTGTCAGTGTTTAAATGCACCCTTTTGGATGCTTCAGTGTAGGCAGCAGCTTTTAAGCTGAATGCTCCAAATTAATGGATTCTAGGAAGCAATTCCTTTTGCACACTTCCTTCTGTAGTGGTAGTTGGAAGGGGGCATCTGGCCCTGCCTGTGCTTTGATAAGGTGTACATGCATCAGTAGCTCAGTGAAGGCAGTGAGGTGCACAGGCTCTGACAAAAACTGAGCTTAATCAACTTCTTCAAAACCATCCGTGTGAAAATTTGAAAAAAAAAAATTGGGGGTTTTGAATCTGTGCAGCCTTTAGGCACAGATCATCTCTCCCATATCTGCTCTCAGATTTTGCCTCTTGCTGTTCTACTGCCTGCTGTAGCTGGATTTTATTGTCCTGAAATTTAAAGGTCACTGTTGTTACTTCCAGCTGCTGTTGGACTGGGAGCACGGGTTTTTGGGTTGTCGAGAAGTCAGCCCATCACTGCACAATGACGTTGTCTCAGTACCAGTTATGCTCCATTGCTTAGTGTGTCTCGAGCCATTCCTTGTTATGTTTTGTGAGCTGGTAATCTTGATTGAGAACGTTTAAAGAGGAGTATGTAAGCAGAAGTGTGTATCAGGATTTTGGAGAAAATGGAGAATTTTCACTGTTCTTTTTCCTTCCTTTCATTGTTATGCTGTGCTGGTGTAAACATTATACCTTGTTTTATTTGAAATGCAGAATTGTCCTTTGAAATGGTATTTGGAATGAAAACCAGAAGAAGTAGCAGATCTAAACTGCTGGTGGCCTCAGATCGGTGGTGGCCTGAATTCTGAGCACAGTTTGAGTCCTAATGCACAAGATTTTCTGTTTATTTAATAGCAGCCGTTGCATTGTGCTTGTGCATAACAACTCCTATCCACCCCCCTGAGTTCTGCATTACAGTTTCTTTCCACAAACTACTGAGCAAGGAATTTCCATGTGTTTCTGTTTTCTCTGTGAGATTGGAGCCCATGATATTCTCAGCATATGGTATGAAATATTTATTATTGTTTTTAAAGGTTGGTTTTAGGAGACAGTCTGTGATGTGACTGCATTTAGTAACATAAATGAAAGTCCTTTTCTTTTTGCATATATTTAAGAAGCTATGAGGAGTTAGTCATGGTGAGTTCTAAATACCAGGGAGACGACCACTGTGAAAATATTTCAAAGGGAAGTAGCTCAAAGATATAGAATGATGTTTAGAAAAGGCCAATTTAAACCAAATAAAAATGTAATCCCCGTTATACATAATAAATGAAGGAGAAGTCTCTAAAATTGTGTAAAAGAATGAAAAGAAAAACATGTCTGGGATTCATGTTCCTGCCAAAAGTGTACTCAATGACTATGCAAATTCAGGGAGGAACTTCAGAACTGTGGGGTCAGTTCTTCACTTCACATAGCCTAACAACAATTTTACATATTCTTCACCTTCTCTTGGATTTTTTTCATTCATCCTATGGTTCTGGTTTGGAAAAAGCAGTGTTTTTTTTCCAGAGTGTAAAGCAGCTGCCACTGGAAGCTGTCATGTAGCGTATGTTCCAGAAGGAGTGAATGTGTCCCTATCTGCTCATCAAATATTTTGAGAACAAGGGCTGATGTTTCTGGCGTTCAAGACACATTTTCTCTCCTCCTGAGCCAAATGAAAAATTTTCATAGTTCAAACCCACACATGTGCTGACTTACTTCCTCTGTACTGTAATTACTTAACCACTTTCCCAAACTCTAGAGATCTTCAGAGATCCAAACTGGCTGGATGCAGAGAGTGGAGAGGTTTGAGAGGGGAAGGAGGAACAGCAGCCTCGAGAGTGATGGTTCAGTGCATGGTTCTGGCAGCCATGGATGACACACGCCACCGCACACAACAATGCATGCACAAATCTGCACAAAACAATTACTACACTTGGAGCTCCAACACACTGTGTAGAGTGCAGCGTTGTCAGCTAAAACCAAATTATGATCTGGACCTACACAGCAGAGAGACTGGGCTGACCAAGTCATGTTATTCTATTGACTGAAAGTCAGCAAGAGCACATCATGTCCTCTTCTGGAACAGGCTCACAGAATCTGTGTTTGCTTTTCTGTATAGCCTGGGTAATTGGGACTGGGTGCACGCTGGAGTCTCGATGCTGGGGTGACATGTAGGCTGGTTTGAGTATTTTGTGTGGCCCCACAGTGTCACCTGTATTGAAAATGTAATCAAGCAATACATTTGAACATTGTTATGAGCACATTTCTCCAGGCATAGTCCATCAGGATATCGGGGTTTTTCAAACATCAGGAAAGGAGTATTTTATGTGGATGATTTCACATGGCTACTCTTGTTTTGGTTTGTGGTTTTTGTTGGTTTTGATTTTTTTAACCTAGCAGAATGAAGCACTCTTTAGGTTTGCAGACATTTTTCATACTTCCGGTTGCTTTTTAGGGAGAATGCAAGAGAATATTTCCTTCACATTCTGAAGGTTATATTGGTTCAGCTCAGCCTTTGTATTAATTCTAGCCTGGGATCATAAGAAATGTGTGTTGCTCCAGGACTGAACTGTAATTGTGACACAGATCGAAATCTCTGCCAGGCTGTTCTTTCCCTCTCCTAAAGCAGATTAGCAGCCTGGCATCTGTTTTCTTTGGGGAAGATGGCAGAGATGCCCAGAGAGCAGAGGAGCTGCCTCACAGCTGCCCTTTGTGCCTTCAGTGGAAGTGCCTGTGCTTGCCAGTTGTGCCATGTCTCTGATGTTGGCAGGCAGGCCTGCTGGCTGCTCTTGGCTTTGGTGTGAAGCAGGGCTGGGCTGGTACTTTGGGTCTTCAATCTGCCAGACCCTTCCCCCTTGAGCTCTGCGTGCCTTCTCTCCTGCAGTTGGCAGGTGGGAAAGACCTACATAAAGTCAGCTCTGTCTCATTGCCAGAGAAGGTTTTGGAAAGGTTGGGCTCTCTGAGTGCAGTTATTTAAAGTTCTGACATCAGAGTCCCTCAAGTCTTAGGTGGCTGTGTAGGAAATTTTAGCTGACCTGCATAGGAAATGAGGTGTACTTTCAACCTGAATGTCATAAAAATTACTTTATCTAGACCAAGTGCAATCTTACCTACAATACAGGTGACAGAACTTGGTTTCAGAGATGTATTCTGCTTCTTTTAGTTATGTTAGGTTGGAAAGAAAGTCTTCCTGCTGAAAGCATTAAAAAATCACGTACTGGCCCTTAAGAACCACATTATGCTGTATTTCTGTGAGCTTTTCTCCTGCTGGCTCTGTGGGTGGGATTCCTGCAAAGTAAGTTCAGTCACTGAGTTAGCCAATACTTCAGGAGCACCAGAACTTGTGAATTTGATTTCTTTTCCATCCCTGACTCCTGTTCGTTTATGTCCTGGGCTTGTTGACCTTTTGGTGCATAATAGAGTAAGAATTCCAGTTAAAGCTTCCCCAGTTTCTTCATGCATGGATTGTCATCCAGTACAGGCTGGGCTTTTGATGCAGCCTCTTTTTTCCTGTCAGAGCATTCTACCCTGCCATGTATTTTCACTGAAGATACAAGAATTCTCCTCAAGATATCATATCTGTTCATTATTTTCTTTGATTTGCCCACTGCATTTGGTATTTAGGAGGGCAGAAAAGCAGATTATTGAGGGGAGGCATTAATTGTATATGAAACTTTGTTTCTGTAGGAAATCAGTGTAAGAATCTGTAATATTGAGAGTTGAAATGATTACGGTCTAGGTACAAGGGGGAGTTAGATAATAAATCCATTGAATAAGGAAAGCCAGAAGCAAGCATGGGAATTTTGTGGCCGGGTATATGAAGGATTGTAAGGAATTCTTTAACTGTATGAACAACAAATCCATATAGTACAATACTGGTCAATGGGAGTGAAATTATAAGCTGCAGTGGCAGAAGCTGAGTAAATACTAAAAGTATTTCTAATTTCTGTTCAGAAGAAAGAGGAAGAAGTTGCATTTGCACATTTAATAACCTGCCTATTAAAGTTTGGCTTTAAAGCAGAAGTACTGACAAACTGTCATTGGAGGACACAGCCAGTCAGTTTTCTGATCTGTATTTCTGGTTTTTTTAGAACTTGCTTTACTATTTTTTAGAGATGTTGGCACACTGGTGGAATTTTCAGTAAGTTAGTAAAAGCTGTATTTTTATGGTGGTTTAAAAGGTTAAGCAGAGCACAGTACAGAACCTGCTGCTGAAGGTCTGCAGCCCAAGCCTGGAGTTCCTGACTGCTACAGCAATAACAATTCGGCTCCAAAGGTGTGTGTGCTGAACAGGCTGTTGTTAGTTAGGGAAAACAAGAGTTGTGACACTTCTCCGTGCTTGTTGATTGAATCATGACCTTGTTAATAAGATACTGTGTGTGTTAATAAACACTGTGTGTGTATTTTATGATATGTGATTTGACTTAAATGTAAAGGTTAGAAAAATGTAGTTTACAACGTAATTGGAGGTCGTGCTAAGCAAGTTGAACAGGTGGCTGAGAGGTGGTAAAAGACATGGGCAGCTGCTATAAAGTGGGAAGGTTATTAGACAAGGGGCTGTGAACATTCTTACAAGGCTCACATGATTAGAGAGTTGAAAAATAAACCTTATTAGAAGGGTATTTGGTATTTGATTTATTGAAGAGAGGGTTGAGAGTTGCCTTTATCAATTTACACCCGTCTCCTTAGAGGAGAGGTTTCATCACACAGTTGTTTCTTTAGCTTAGCAAGAATCAGCCTGATCCAGGAAACTAGAGAAGAGAAACACTGAGAAGACACAGCTCTTAACAGTAGTGGCAAGTAGAGAGGACTCACTTGTACAGAAATCCTTACTGACTGAAGTCTTTAAATCAAAATAGGTACCTGTCTTAAAGATATGCTGTTGTTTAAATGAGGTGTTGATGTAAAAAGTCAGCCTTTGCTGTGCAAGCATTTAATGGTCCTGAGGCTTTTAAATGTGGGAGGCTCTCTCAGCTGCTGCACACAGACAGCAGTGGCACTTGCAGTTTATAGGTGAAGGCATTTGGCCCTGCTGCTGCAAGGCACAGTAAGCTCTGACTTTGGAAGGAACTCTATCTGGGAGTCATGGAATACTCCATCCAGATCGCTGGGAAGGAATTTTCAGGGCAAAAATTGTGCTGTTCGACTAAGGGAGCTCCACAGGTGGGGGAGAACCACTCTCCTTTCCCTCCCCAACCATGGGTCATTTCTTCTAGGTCACAGAATCACAAATTTGTCACGGTTAGAGATCATCCAGCCCAATGCCCCTGCCAAGGCAGGGTCACCTGGAGCAGGTGACACAGGAACATGTCCGGGTGGGTTGGGAATGCCTCCAGAGAGGGAGACTCCACAACCCCTCTGGGCAGCTGTTCCAGTGCTCTGCCACCCTCAGCATAAAGAAGTTCTTGAAAATGTCTCCAGAGAAAATCATAAGTATTAAGCAACCTTTTTTCTGTTCTGTGATCCTTGGAGATGTGTCTTTCTCAACACATGGAAACCAGGGGAAATCTCTGAGAGGTGCCAGGTCACATGGATGACAAACATAATTGGAGAGGTTTTGCACATTGCTCATCACCTGACACGTGATTGATGGCAGAGTTTTCATGGAGTTAACGAGTAGAATGTTAACAAGTAGAAGTTATTTAATACACATCTATGTAAACTATATCATATATACTATCTATATCTAATGTATCTATACTTCTTTTCATTTCTGATGTGCAGAGAATAAGCCCAGAGATAACGAGACTCTGTGTTTTAGGTGGAGGAAGGTGTTTTGGCATGATTTGCTGCTGAGCCCTGTTTGAAGTCGTTTGCAGCCTTTCAGGCTGGGGAAGCGACAGTCGCCGTTCCCGCAGCCTCTGTTGTCTGAACAAGCTCTGGCTCCTTCCCTTCTGATCAAAAGCACTTGGTGAAAGGTGCAGCTTGGATCCTTTAAAGCATCTCATTATGGGTTATATTTAGAAGTGTGAAGAATATATTATTAATTACAAGGATGCTCCAAAGCAAAGAAGCTGTTTTATCCGTGCCCTTGATGAACAGAAAAGTTCCTGTGCTGAAGGAAGGTTATGCAATTAACAGTATATTCATTAGGAGTTCATCAGATAGCAAACTATGCTTATCTTCAGGATGGTACTGGAATATCTGACAATTTCCTAGTTACTGCCTAAGTGATAAGGAAGAGCAAGAGACAAGAGCTGACAGTTCCCGATATATAAATTTTTATAAATTTCCTGATTATATAAATTTTACTGCCAGTGAAATTTATATAATACAGTTTACGTATCCGTTATCTGCTAGGTTTTATATATATATGTATTATTTTACATCTCAATTTACAGGCCAAGTACTCTCCTGCTGCCTTGCTGGAAAGAGCTGGAGGTGAAAGTTGGCCCCACATATTTCTTGGCTGCTAAATGAGCCCAGTGTATGGACACTGTGAGGATCATTACAGGTTTTTTGCTCTCTTTTGTTCCCACAAAACCCCTTTTACCAGAGTAGCAGTCCACTGGGTTCACCCAGTATCATTCTGGATGTTTGCTTTGACCTGTTCAGTACTCTCAAATCCAGTCTGTGCACTGGTCCTGTGAAACAGACTCACCTTTGCAGAGGCATTTCTCCAACTTCAGGAATTTTTGTCACTATTTTCAGTACTTAAAAAATACAATCATTTTTCTGTCTTCAGGTTCAGACCGGCATCTGGTAATTGATTTTTGCTAATTGTGTGATACAGTCAGGTGAATTTTTTTTAACTGTGCTTTAAAACTTAATTTTGAATTGAGCATTAATTTGCTTCCAAAGAAGTGGAGAAGTCAAGTGCCTAAATATGCCAGAATATGTATGAAATAAGCTGCCATCTGGAATTTGTTTCTGGATTTGCTGTAATAGAAATGGAGCGCTTTGGGATGCATATTTTGGGGCATTCTAGAAATTAATGTATTGGAAGAAAAACAGATAAATCTGTTCTGGTGCTGTGCTTAGCTGCTTGTATAAGAATTTGACAAGTGACTAAGGTGATTATGTCTGGTAGGCTTGGACTAAGTGACATACTGCCAGTGGAAAGAATGAATTATTTTTAGAAACTAATTTTTTTAAACAGTTCAGGGTCACAGTGCCAACAATTTGAAGAGAGCCTAGAAAACTCTGTCACTTTTATCTATAAACCAAAGCCAGTCAAATAACATTTGATTCAATAAAAAGTAAATTTGCCCCTTATCTAAAAGTATCTGTGCAGAAATTGTTCCAAGATGCTTTCAAACTGCTGAGTTACAAATCCACACAGGGAGGGATGATTGATTTATTGTGTGCTGCAATCTGGAGTATTTTATCACTGAATCTTTAGTGAAGAAAGTTGATGTTGTTAAAGCTGCAACGTATTTAGACCCAAAGCCTAGGAATAAAGCAGAGGAAGCATTATTGGATCAGTACAGATCAGGAGAGTATGGTTCTTACCTGTGGTTCCGTGGAGATCAGCTCTTGCTGTGGTCTCTGCCAAGTCAGACAAGGAGGGATGGGCTTTGGAATCAAGGGTGGGCTCTGGTGTGCCCACGGGATGCCCAGGTCATGGGGATTCGGTACTGGGAATTAGGCACACGGCTGACACCTGAATAGGTGACCCAAGACTTGTAATGAGTCCCATTTGGGGGGAGAGGGGGGAAGGCTGAGGCTGTTCCCCACCTCTGCCACATCGCGGCCCCGAGGGCTCTGTTCAGCAGCTCAGCACAGCCATTTGTCAGCTCTGTGGCTGCGTGAGAAAGTTTCAAAGTTGTTCAAAAATCTGTTTGCCCACAAGGCTCCGGAATCACTGATCTAGGGCAGGGAACAAGTTTCCCTTTCAGAAGCTGCATTTCTCAGGGTTAATTAGCTGACTTCCATTCATGCCCAGCTTGTGCTGCCATAACCTCCCAACTCTCATTTCTTCCTTGACACTCTTCTTTCTTCCCAGAGCATGTCTGTGTTTGAACTTTGCTGATTCCCAGCTACTTTGCTACCAGGCTGTGCTGGGTCAGCTGTTACCCTCGGGTGTTTTATTCTCCTAAGGCTTGCCTGAATCAGAACTGCCTTGAAAGTATCACGCATCACTAATCAAGGGGGAACACGGTGGATCATGATAGATTTTTAAAGGTTGTTTGTAGCCAGAGTTAGTTTTTCACAGTAGGCATCCCTGGATAAAAGCAGAGGTTGAGGATCTGTGTTGAGAAACAGAGCTCAACTCTCAACCATGTCAAAGATTGGAGTTCCATTTGATTTCTGGGCGATAGGAAAGGCAAAATCCTTTTATTTTTTCCTTTTTTCCTTTTTTTTCCTGTTTTTCTTTTTTTTTTTTCCTTTTCTCCCCCAACCTCCCCCATTACTGTTAATGCAGAAGGGAAGGGAAGGCTGAACTGCATTGCAACTGGCAATGTGCACACAGATTGACAGGGTAATTGTTGATGTAGACAGTGGTGGGATGGGAGGTCTGACAGGACAATGTTGTACATCACTCTCTTTCCAACTAGCTCTAGAAACAATAGAGTTTAAAGAAGATGTTACATTAGGGGTAGAAAAAAGCAGAGTATTTTTTCTGACCTTCGTAAACAAAGCCATGTCATTGTTGGAGTTTTTTTTTTAAGCTTTGCTTTTGATTGAGCATGAAAAATGCCTCTCACAAAAGGGAATATTTAATAGCTTTTCTATTAGAAAATGATCTCTAAAGAAAATTTTGAGTCCTGTGTTTTGCTGGCAGGCCTGGGTGTTTGCTAACTACCAAAGTCAACTGTCAGTTTATTATGAAACTGTTTGAGATCAGCAGTGCACACTGCTGCCTAACTTATGCCAAGAACAGGTTCTTCTTCAGCTGTTCTGGTTTCTTACTTTGATGTCTAGGATTTTTCCCTGTGGTTTTTATTAGTATCTTCTTTCCTCTGTGCCAAGCTAAGGGCATCACCAAGTGATCCTTGAGATGAGAGAAACCCCCCAGTGAAGAGAAAATAGAATTTTAAGTAATACAAAGTGATCTGAAGAAATCTGATGTGGAAACTCAGATTTTCAGTAGCCAGAATCATGTCTTAGAGACACAACTCCTCTTGAAGGCAAGTTCTGCTCTGGTTTAGAGGAGGAGCAGAGAGAAAGGCAAGAAGGTCTGGTGGTTTCACGAGGAGGGATCATGTTAGGGTTTTGAACAGCTTTCCATTTTAAGTCTGGAGTAAATTATGGATTTTCCTCTTCCATTAAGAAGACATGCAAGGAGCCAAAGTGGTAGAAATAGGGGGAAAAGTTGGCAGATGTCCTCAGACTTGAGTTTATCAAAATCCCCTTTTTGCTCCTGTAAGCAGTGGGGGCTGTGCTTCACCGTCATTAAGCAGGGCTGTCACTGCAGGGCTGTATTCATTTCTTCTCTGGATTAATCTCAGTAAACGCTTCTCATGACCATATGGCTGTGGTGTCAGGAAGGACGGGAAAGTGGTGTTCAGAGGTGGCACGTGGCTCCTGGGCTCTCCCAAGGCTGCACACTGGGTAATAATGCTTTACTCAGATGGAGCTGGACTGCACCAGCCTTGTTCTATTGTTCACATTTCTGCCTTGCCCCGTGGAGTCGTGCTCAGCTCTGCAGCAGGGCACACCACAAGTGTGGGGTGGTCACGGTTATCGTGTACGTTAGTGTTGTCCAGAATCCACGGAAAATGGTAGCAAGGGTTGGAATCCCAGGCTATCCCACGTCTCATTCAAGTTGGTAAAGGATTCATGCATTGCTGACCAAAGCAGTGCCTCGAGGCATTTCACATCAGAGCCATCAGGGCACTGCTGACCGTTCAGAGTGGGCTGGGTGGAGCACAGAGGCCAAGGCAAGGCAAGCACCGGCCTTGAGGAATTGCTGACATCATCTGTGGAACTGTTGAATTTCCCCTGGGAAGGCAGCTTTTCCCTCAAGGTGCTTGGGCATAAAAGCTGCTTTAGGGGATGAAGCTTTGTAATGAAATCTCACGTGTGCAATGGCAGGTAAGGAAATGTAGTTTGTTTGGGAGCAGAAAGCCCTCACTGTATCATGTGCATCATTCTCATGCCTAATAACCTGTCATGGTCTCTTAGAAACTGGTTTCTCTGTGCACAACCAGACTTGACAGTGGGGGAATGTCACTGTGTAATCTACAGACACCAGTTAAAAAACACTGTTGTTTTACAAGCACTAGATGGTTAAAAAAAATGCAATTTAATGAGGATCAGCCACCTATATCCTCACTGCTGTTAAACATCAGATCTTTGTAAATTCTGAAATTTCAGAAGTATGACCATGAAGGATAGTTTAAAGGCAATTAAAAAGTTTCCTTTTTGATTCCTACTGAAAGTATCACAATTTTCCTGCAGTTTGAGACCAAGGAGGATCATGTAATCATCCAGCTTGACCTCCTGTTTACCCTGGGCCATTGACCTGACTTGGATTTACCCAAAACAAGCAACCTGGCTTGAGTTTAAGGACTTTATTTCTCAGCAGCAGGGCCTGTTGGGCACATCAGGTAGAGAACAGAAGTGCCATGGAAACAGGATCTGGTGAAGTTCTGAGACGAATTAGGTGAGACGTGCTCAGATGATCACAGCAAAAGAGCATTTGCTGTGTTTACAGGAATACAAAATCAGCTGAAGTCCTGCCAGTCAGACTGAGGGAAGGAAATGCTTTCTGTAGCCAAGTTTGATGGTACTTTTGATTTTTGAATTGGATGAGTAAGGCATAGCAATCAGGAATCGAAGATAAAATGGTGCACTGGAAGCCCAAGAGTAGCAGTCCTTTCTGTCCAGCTTGCTGTCCTGGGCTATGACAGTATTCAGTATTCCACGTGTGCCAGGATAGCTCTGAACCTGGGTAAAGAAGCCCTTCCTGACCCATGCAGGTGGCTCACGTTGTGAGACATGGAGCTTAGCTAAAACCTTATGCCATTTGTCTTTGCAGCCTGCTAGAGATCTCTTACCTCCTTGCACTGTGCTCAAATCCAGTTTATCTTACCTGTTAAAACAAGTGGCACAATACCAAAGAATCATTTTCTTACTTGAGGTTGTTTGTAGTGTCTGTGCTTTTGGAACATGCTTTTCCTCTAAAAGTTACCTCACTGTTATTCTGACAGTGAGTCTGTATTTCAGTAATTAGGATTAATCCTGGGATTTTGAATTCCTGATTATTTCACTCTGATGTCAGAGGTGGTAATCACTAATGTGATAATCTGCCCAAAAGCGAGGTACCTGCTATCTATTCTTTTAGACAAGCTGAACCCTTTGTGTGCTAAGCTTATTTTCTCCCTCCAGTTTCAAGGCAGAGGAGTTGGAGACTCATCAAAGACTCCTAATACATGGTGTTGTAAAGGAGCCCTTCTTACAAGCGCACAAGAATGGAGTTAATAAGGGCTGTGCTATGCAGTGCAATGGAGGGAAATCTGTGCAAATCCTCTTCTGTTCCCCTGGGAACTTCTGGACATAAGTCACCATCAAACAAATCACACCACTGAATCTAACTGTTTATCAGGTGTATCAGTTGTTAATACTGTTCCTGACATTTTACAGTATAGTTCCTTAGTAGCCTTTCCTAATCTGTCTTTTGAGTTGCTTAATTTATGTTGGAAGTTTAAAGGCAGTGCCTGTAAGTTAATTATCTTTTTGTGCAGAAAGAATAGATGTTTCTTTATTTCTGTGCCTTTGCGTGCTGCCACAAAGGTTATGGCACATCAGCCTGTCCTTGCACACTCACAAGTGTAGTCAGGTAGCAGCAGTTGGAGCTCCCAGGCCCTGGGAATCGGTGCTGTCAGCGAGCCCCAGTTTGACCAGAACAGACCTTCCTGTGGGGGCAGATGGATGGGGCGGCTGCTCCTGTCAACAAAGGCGGCACTGGCGGTGGGCTGGTCTCATTCCAAGTCCCACTGCTGTAATCTTAATTCACTTAAGCCACTAGTCATGACATTTGTTTTGGCCTGGGCTGGTTTCAACTGGAATTGTAGAGCTGCCTGTATTTTCTCAGAGATCTCAAGTGTATGTGTACTACAGATATGGTGAGCAATCCCAGTACTGCTACTGGATGAGTTGCATTGGCTTTTGTAGAAGTTACAAGTTCATGTAAGTCTTGCCATCCCAGCAGGCTGATGCTTGTACTGTGTTGCTTTACGTCAGAAGGGGAGTTCAGTGCAGCTCCTAACCTTAGTGGGAACAATTCTGTGGTTAGCATTCCCCATAATGTGTTCTGTCTTTGTGTATTGCTGATGCACAGATCCAAACTCAGGCACCCAGCGAAAGCCATGGCTTCAGGGGAGTCCCTGTGTGCTCACAGTGCTCTGTGCACCAGGGCCAGAGAAATTCCCAGGATACAGGAATCATCCACCATGGATGTTGCTGTCCCCACACAAACACTTCTGATCCTAACTTGGCACAAGGAAGGCATCAGGGAGATCAAGTATAACAAACATGAAATAACACACCTTATAAAACCACACCTACAATCTGATGTGTCTTGAAGGGTTAAGTGACGTAAACTAAAGAAACAGCAAGCTGTCCTGAGCTACAGTTTACTGGTGAATGGGGTAGGGGCCAGTGTTCCTCACATCCACCCTCTGCTGGGAGAAGAGGCAAGGGAAGGAAAGTACCAGTCAGACACACCTTCAGCTGTGACAATATTTAAAGTCAGAAGAAGGATTTTAAACTGTGTTTCTTATGCACCTTAAATAATTCAATGAGAAAGTTTGAGTTGTAAGTCAGTAGTGAGTGTAGTCTGGGATATACATTCATACACACACAAAAATATAAAGAACTATATATGCCAGCTTGTGGCTGAGATATTTTTCTGAATCACAAATCTTCTGTGATTGAGAACTTCTGAATTTCCTTAAGCAATCTCTGCCTGTCAGCTCCCGTCCCCTCTACAGAACAGTTGCTCATTTACCAGTGTGTCTTGTTTTGTCTGGAAACAAACTGGATTCTAGTCCTGTACTTGGGCAGGTATAAACACTTATTTTGGTTTTGAGGCACCTCTGAGGCAGTTCTGCCAGCTGTGACAAAAGATTTAAGGGCAGTGTTTGAGGAGGGGAGGTCCTTGTTAAAAAACATTCCTTAAAAAAAAAAAGCTGACAACTAAACCCTTGCTGGAGGAAAGAGGAAGGTAGGAATTATAAGTTCCATAATAAAAGTAGTGGAAATATTTGCGGGAGCAGTTTATTGGCATGGCAGAAAAGAATGAAACCATTTTAGTTTTGCGTTTTCTCTGTTGTAGAAAGAAAAGGTTTGGGTTGGAGTTCTTCTTCTGAAGAACCTGGGAAAAACACAAGGGGCAGTCTGGAGAGGATGGGAAGTTATTTCAGCAGAGATAGAGGAGCTGTTCAGACCTGTAAGATGATGTATTTCCACAAAGGGTGTTCTTTTCAGTCTGCTGATGAAAAGTCTTGTGGGTTTCCCACCAGTAGAAGCTGCTTAATTGCATTTTATGTATGCTCTTAGAGTACCTGTTTGGTGAGAACCTGACAAATGGTCTTCTGAAAGTAAATCAATTTTGTTCTCTTGGGCTTTCTTGAATATACATGATGTCCGGAGCCTGAAAAGCACAGCAGTGGCACAAGAGGAAGCAAACAGTGGGGCGCCAGTTAGGCTCTATGGTTCTCTGAAAGACTTTGTAGCCTCCCATAAAGAGAAAGAAGAATGTGCCATTGGCGGTAGTGAGTAAATGGAACCTTCTTGTCTTCTTTGCTCTTGTCTCCTTATAAATAAACCATTGTTGTCCATCCTTGGCTTTTGCAGTTCATTGTGATAAATTGGTCTTGATGTGTCTGACATTTCAACCAAGTTGTTTAATGGTGCTTTTCTAAAAAGGCAGATCTTGCTATAACTCGCATTGGTCCAGAATGCACCCAGGGCAGGAGCACTCACCATCACACACAGCACTAACTCTTTCCTTTCTGGCTGCACAAAGAGGGAAGGAGGAAGTAAAACATTTTGGTCACGTCAGCCCGAGAGGCCTGGGTTTGTGTAAGCCGTGCTCAGAAACAAATGTTAGCCTGGAGTGCAGTTGCTGAAAGCCTGTCGTAGTGGGGACAACAACATGGACTCCACTTGCATCTGCAGCCTCTTGGGGGAGAGGGAGGAAAACACCCAGCTTGCTGGAAATGCTGGGTATTTTCACCAAAGTGTTGCTTTGAGTTTTGTGCAAGATCCCCTCTGTGTTACCTGCCAGTGTGTACAAGTAATTGGCGTCCATGTAATGATTGCTTGGGTGCAGAAACCACTGGAACGCAGAGATTTGATGAACTGTGACCAACAGCTTCTCTTGCTGCATCCCTGAAAGTTCAGGCTTTGATTTACATATTTTAAATGTCTGTAATTATTCTGTCAGGGAGATGATTAACACAGAGATTGCTTTCCATAAATAGGAGCCTTCTGTTCATAACTTTACCAAACCTTTCAGCTTCCCAAAGCTATTAAGCATCTGCCCACAGAAGCCAAGCAAAAGTAATGCCCATACTTAAAACTGTGACCAATAAGTAACCTTTTTGCTGGTTAACGATCCCACTGTGTGATGATACCATTTTATGATAATATTTCACCTTCTTCAAAATCAGGTGTGTGGAACATGTTCTCACCTGTCTCGACCCACTTGGTTCTCAATGGAGATTTACAATGAGGATGGAAGACCTGGTCCTACTTGGCATCGAAACAAATTCTCCTTTCCATCACCATAACCAGACCAAGAAGAACTAGAACAATTTGTGGGAGATATGGACCAATAACCTGGTTAACAAATGTCTCCATGACATTTTTGGTATCCCAGTTTTCCCAGTATGCCAGTCCAACACAGACCTTACCACAGTTGTGCATTACAAAACCTGCAGCTTAGAGGGTCTGGGACACAGGACTTGGCCTGAGCTGGCAGATACGCTGATCCTGGTGGGGTCTTGTTAGGGAGCCTTTCCAATGTTTTTTATTACTGATTTTCTGGAAAAATAATCCAAAAGCCTAAGTAAGGATCCCTTTTTTCTCCCCTCCTTAATCATGCAACATTCATAAATGTTATTTAGGTATGCAACGAGCAAATTTCAACAGAAATGCTGTCATGCCTCAGGGTTCTAAAACTTCATTACATCTGTTATTAACTGTCTGTCTGTGGCAGGACCTAATTTTTCTTGATGTATTGGTTGCCCACAGCTTCTTGAAACTGCTTCTTATAACACTTCAAGGCGCTAAGACAGAGAAATCCAGGGATTAAATGGCACTGCTCTCCAAGTGGCTGATTGATGGTTTGGGGCTGCAAGATGCCCTTTTGCAGCCTCCTTGTGTAGGTGGAAAGGGAGATAAAATTTTCATCCTCTCTCACTCAGCACTTGGGAAGCTGATGGGCTTTGTGTAAAATACCTTTACCCCAGGGCAGGGTAATGGGAAAGTTTTAATTCAGAATCTAGGTTCCTCCCTGTTCAGTAGACCTGCAGCCATACACAGCATTATTATCATTAATGCCAATGGGAGAACTATTTGAAAACACGTAATTTTTTGAAGAGAGCGATTGGTCTGTTTAATAAGCAAATCCTGCCAAACTGGATGATGATTCCAGAATGCTAAACAATTGTTTAAACTGTGGAACATTTTGCATTTCAGCAACCTTGTCACAATAAATGTAGATCTGTTGCTCTTTATGCTAGTACGAAGGAAAAAAAAATAGGAATTTTAGCAATGCAAACTGGTTATGAGAGAATGAGCTTCACAGCTTACTTGGTTCCAGATAAATCTGGCAGATTCTTTTTCATAGTTGTGTTCTTGCCTGTACTGGGGTTTTTGCTTCTGTGGGTCCTCCTGTGTCTCCATGTCTGACATCACAGTTGCCTTCAATTTATGCAGTTGCAGCTCAATTTGTTAAATACGTGCAAGTTCCTGCTTGTCCTTGCTGCTTTTTCCTCAGCTTTGCCGACCACAATCTGCCCAGATCATTACATTTAGAAATTGCCTTGCATTACCAACCATAAAAGTACACCCCTGTACTAAAATCGGGGAATTTGTTTTTGCTGGCTTAGTTGGAGGTGGTTTGTGCAGAGCTGCTGTGCTGTGTGCAGGGGGACAGTGACTGAACAGCTCCAGGTCAGCGTGCTGGGCAGGGAGGCAGAGCCAGGCAGTGCTGGTGCTGCACTGAGCATCCCTCACTCCGAGTGGTGCCATCCCTCCCTGCAACAACCTGCCCCGAGTTCTTAGCTGGAATCCCTGGTGGTCTGTTGAAACAACTTTCTCAGTTCGTGTCAGTTGAGTTAGGCTTGAAACTGAGAGTGAGGGGTGGTATTTGTTTTATTTGCATGTTCCTGGAAGGGGTTAGCTGGGGCAGGCATGGGCTGCAGGGACTGGAAGGGCCTTGTTCCCAGGGCAGCCCGTGCAGGGAGACCTGATTTAAGAGGCAGCAGGTTGATTTGGGATTTCATTCCAATATGTCTCAGGACTGAGCCATTCAAAGTAAAAGTAACTTTAATAGCATCAACAATGTTAGAAATGTTTAGAAATATGTTTAACTTCTGTTTATTTCTTTGGTTTTTTTCTTCCAGCCAAACAAGTGTGTCCATCTGAAAAAATTAGCTGTGGAGACTTAAGCAACAAGTGCATCCCGTCATCCTGGAGATGTGATGGGCAGAAGGATTGTGAAAGTGGTATTGATGAGGCTGGTTGCACTCCTGGTGAGTTATTACATATGCAACATCTCCATTTAGGATTATAAAAGTCCTAGAGTGACTGTTACAAATTGCATGGAAAGGGATGACTTTCCTGCCAACAAACTTATTCACTCAATTTGCAGTGCTAATGATGACTTTGGAAAACAGAGAGGAAAGAAGGATTCTCCAGTTGGGTCTGGCTGGAGAATGAGTGAACTCTATGAAGAATTAAGTATTCTTTATACAGAGAATTAAGTATTATTCTTGGGGTTAACACCCAGGTGATGTGGAAAGGACTTCAATAAGGTTCAAACCTTCCTCTGTGGTAGCTGAGCTGGCTCCTGCGGTGTCCTTGTCCCTGCAGAGTGTGGACAGACTCAGGCTGGCTTCTGCTGGGCTAGAAGAGATAGGCATGGACATTGATAGCTTGCTGGTTTCAGTGGACAAAGAGAGAACGATATACTCTGTACCCATAACTGTTTTAAATTCAGTCCCTACATGGCCATTGCCTTTTATTAGGCCTTTCTGTGCTGAATGAAAGAGCTCTTTAACAGTGTTTCCAGTCTGTGAATACTCCTACACTGTGTGATTGAGCCATTTCTCAGGCTGCCTTTTTGGTAGACCAAACATATTAGTTCTTTATGCTTCTTGTTGTCAAATATTTTCTTTTGAATGAATGCTTGACTCATTCTTGTGACTCCCTTTAGTATTCCAGTTGGTTTTCCAACTTTCTTTTTACACAGACCACCAGAATTTAGGGAATATCAGTCTTGCCAGTCTGTGCAGAAGTAAAATCACCTTTCTAATATCTAATACTGTTTTTATTAAATTCTTTATGTACAAATGATCCCACGCTGTTAAAAAACTCTCTGAGTTCTGTGTATTCACTCATCTCTGAATATTTCTAGTGTTGCATGTGATATCAGCAATGTTATTTTTACTTCCAGATTACTGATGAAAGGGTTGAATAATTACATTCAAGCACAAATTGAAGTTTCTTCATTTGAGAACTGGATTTTGGGCTCTAATACCTACCCAGTTCCTAATCCACATTATATCTTTTCTTTGAAGTTGTATGACGAAATATGTTTTACATGAACATTTTGTGGTTCTGAGTATAATGCTTTGGATAAGTTTTTTCTTTGCAGTTAGCTTTATCAAACGAAATGTTATCAAAGCTTTTACTTTGTGAGCAACTTGTTCCACTATTTAGCTCTCTTTTTAAAAGTATTTTTTCTTAGTCCTTTTTTTCTTTTTCCTTTTATTTGTTTTCTGTGCGAAACTCTTAAGTGTTTTCTTTAGCATTTACATTTTTTTCTTTGAGTGAGAGGCTTGAATTAGAGACAAATTCAGAAGATATTGTAACTGCTATTTTCCTGATATGAGTTAGTGAAATTAGAACAATTTTTACACTGGTGGCTGCCTCCCCTGATTTAATGCTGCTGCTGCTCACACCAGTGGGAGTGGTCTCATGGAGTCTTTTAGTTATAATAAAAATCTACTTGAAATTGCTTTGAACTTTTTTTCCCCCTAAGCCTTAGGTAACCCCCAAAATGAATGTAAATGTGTTCTGAATGCCACATAATTTCACCATAATGATGCTATTAATGGATTTGGAAATAGCTGAGTGTTTCTGTTCTGGATGTTTCAGCATCTCTACTCTTACTTATCTTCCAGTTTTAGTGCATGTGCAGGTTCTTAAAAATGGAAATTTAATCCAAGGACAAATTACCACATTTTGATGGTTGTTGGGTAACTTGTGAGAAATGAATTCGTAGCTTTCAACCAATTGCTAATGACTGAGTGTTGTCCCCACACGTTGGAAATCTCTGCTGAGTCTGGATGTGGGATGGGCCATTCCCTGGCACAAGGACTGACAGGCAAACCTGGAGCATCCTGGGTGGTGCAAATACCAAAAGCTTTCAGTCCTAAGATCTCAACTCAGCATCTTTCAGAGGTCAAAACTCTCTTTGAGAGGGAAACAGGAGGCACTGCTGAATGGCTGTGGTGGGAGCACTTTCAGGGAGGTTGCCTGTCAAATGAAGGTCTTTTCCTCATGGATGAGAACAATTGTGTGAGCTGTTTCAACTGGGAGCTTGTGGAGGATTGATAGCTATCCTCTCTCTTATCCAAATCTGATAAACCTCACTAAGCCTATCCACTGATACTCTGTTAACATTCCCATTTCTTCTCTGTTTAGAATCCTCCTTTCTCTGTTTCCTCTTATCTCAGCAGCACACAGTATCCTGACCGCTTCAGATCCCTTCTTCTCTTTGTTTTGTTAATTTAATCTCTGCACTCCTGTTTTTATTCTCATTTTATAAGAAGCTTCAGCACTGCCTGTCACCTGCAGCCCCTTGGAGCAGAGTGCTCTGTCACAGAGGCTGCACTTCTCACAGAGCTGACCAACTTGTCTATAAATAACACATCTTGCTGGATAAATGTTTGGAAGGGGATTTATTAGTGCTCAGAATAATTTCTGGGGTGAGAGCCTGCATGTGCAATAAACAAATGGATGATGACTTGAAGATGGTGTGAGTGAGGGCATCCAGAAGAAAAACCCCTAAGCTCTTTCTAAATCCACGTTAATAAAGCTATTACTGCAACCTCATGTGACACTTCAAAAACATTTTAACTGTGTATACTCTTATTTTTTGATAGGAATAACTGGCTCTTAGATTTCTAATTCTTCAAGAGGATTTAATACGGAGTTTATGAACCTTATTTATGCCTGCATTTCTGCACTGGTAATTTCTACCAGTAACAAGATTGTGCTGGTATCCAGGAGCAAAGCCTGGTTGTGCTGAGGCTGTGCAAGAACCTGTCCTTGTGTCAGAATGTTCACAGCCCAAGTTAAGGCAGGATCTCCTTCAGGAGAGGACAGTAATGATTATGAAATGAAATGAAAAACTGCAGGAACAGTGTAGGTGTGTTATGGTGGTTCCTCCTCCAGCAGCGTATTTTCCAGCTACTGCTCTGGACCTTATAATTCTTGCTGGATTTTTCCTCTCAGAGTGATGCCGTTGCTTTTTGAATCCATGTGAAATGTATCCAGTGCAGACACTGGGCAGGGGGAGAAAGCAGCTGTTCAGAGACTCAGGGACAAAAGTAGAGAATCTGAACAAGGAGACAAAATGGAGTGATTTTCACCCTGTGGAAGAACCTGCCAAGGAAGCGATGGAAACTGCAAATTCTTTCACCTGCAGTGGATAAAGCACCAGAGATTAGGGATCCAGATTTGTGTCTGCACAGGCTGTAGTTGCACCAGGGATTAATTGCAGGTATTAATCCTTGCACGTGGGTAGTTAAGTGCCCGTCTGCCTGAATAATTGACTTCCAACAGACAGGCTTTAGGAACAATACTGAGTTCCAGTGCACAAACAATTTTTGAAAATGCAGATACCTGCCTTTTAAAAATAAGACTATATAAAAAGAAAAATCTTATTTTCCAGTTTTTGGAGCAGAAGTAATTTGAGTCTTTACAATACCAGGTGTGTTGTAGTCATAGGTCAGGGTTAGCAGTGTTGAAATTGCTGGCTTGGAGGTGCTGGCAGCCTCCTTATTTCCCTAGTGAATGTTTTCTGCTCCCAGTGCACCCAATCTTTGTCACAATGGATTGGACAAGCTTAGGAATGTGTTTACTGAGACTAAAAGAGAAATTAAATGTGAGAGGCTGTAATTAAAGCAACACAGCTCTGGGTCAGTCTGGACTTGGCTAACTGCTGCATACTTGTTAAATCTCTGCTAAGAGAGACAGTAGCAGTGTTCTGTCAGCTGCTCAGGAATGCAGAGAGCACTTGAGAGTCGCTTTAGAACAGAAGAGCTGCCATCCTGTACCAGCTGAAGTGGCACTGAACCCCTTTAATGCACACGTGTTCCTCCTGACAGGGCACTGGGATGCTCAAAAGAGAGCAAGGCTCTGGCCCCATCTCTTCTGTCTGTCACTGGTTCTCACCTGAACCACTGCTTGCACAATATGGAAATTGTGTCTTTCGGATGAGGAGGTGGAAGTGCACAATTTTTCCCTTTCCCAACAATCAGATGCAGTGAAATGATGTATTCATTGAGATATTGATAGCAGAATAAGCTATTTACCCATACCATGGTTTATTCTGCAAAACTATAGCACAGAGACAGAGATCCGTGGCAACTTGTGCAGGCAGCAGACATACTCACAATGACCTTGTGCAGTTGGCTGAGGTGGGAGCCAGGAATTCCTGCAGGAGTCTCATGACAGTGACAGCCTCGTTACCCAGAGCATCTTCTCTCAGGCTCTGTTCTTCAGGCTTTTCATTGCTGACCTCATATCTCACAATTAGTTCTAGATTTTCATCCTTATTATATGATGATATGCCAGATTAAAAGTGAACAAACTGGATAAAAGTTTTTTAAATTCATAAGGGAAGCCGCAGTAAGCACAAGTGTGCTCAGCTTGTGTCCTTGCCATGGCAGTTCACAGCCTTCACATTTCCGTGGTGTACACAGATCATTTACAGGATCCTCAGGGGATGAACTTCCCACTTTTCCTGGCAAAGCTCCAGGCTCATGTGTTATTCTCCATAAAAAGCAGCAGTCCCTCCAAATGAGGGGTCCTTTTCTTGGAAGGTCCAAGTGCAGAAAACTTTAACTCCTTCCTGTGCCTGCTCAACAGCCCTCAGGGCACCTAAGAACCACTGGCTGAAGGCAGAATTTAAAGCCAGCTAAAGCTGTTCATCCCTCCAGCAGATCCACCTGGTGCTGAACCAGCTGAAGGGGGGAAATTGCAAAGCTGATTTAAAGCCGCCTTCCCCCGCTCTGCTCCTGCACCTACGCACACATGAAGTGACCTTTCTGTTGACAGTTAAATTGTTTTATCATCTTTTATCATTGTCCTGTAACTATAAAGAGCATCACGTTGTCTCAGCACTGTTTTCTTCTCTGTGCAGTAAAAGGTGCCTGTGTTTTGCATCTGAGTCACACTCCAGTGCTCCATGTTGGGATTTGACCATACTGATCCAGTCCATTCCAGATCTCCGCTGATCCTACTGAGATCTTTTAACTTGGTGATAATTTACTGATTTTATCTTTCATTGCAGTTTGATGAATGTGTGCTTCTGTCAGAGTTAGTTCTGTTCACTGCCTTCATTAAAGGCCAAGTGCACAGGGATGTGCTGTCCCTCAGTCAGCTCAGAGGGATGTCAAACCCAAAGGAGCAGATTTTGCCATTTGTTCTCCTTGAGAAACCCACCCAGGTTGGTTTAACCCAGGGTTAACAGGGTGAAAGCCCATAGTATCACAGTCATGCCTGTAAAGGAAATATTTATCCACTATCATTATTCATGATTATTTTAGTATGTGATGAAAGGAAACATGGCTGGTCTGAAATTCCCGGCATTTTATGGAGGGTAGCTGTAGCTTCAGTGCACTTGCCATGGTGGGAGAATTTACAATTATTTCCAAGAAGGGAAAAAGAATTGCTAGATTTAACAAATGCAAGTCCTTCATAAATAAGATAAGGTAGCACAGCAATGAGTTCCTCTGGGCTTTACATGATGTTTAATTACTGGACAGCTGGAGGGATTAATGCTTGTGCATTATGCCCTGACTCTCAGAAATTAAACATGTACAGCTGCCACTTTATCACCGCTTAAAGTATTAGAGCTCCTTCAAAAGCAGTAGTAATTTGCAGAAAAATCCCCATTGTTATTTAGGAAAAATCTCAGCCCATAATCATATTTGTCCTGAGTTCCTTCAGAGCAAAATGGCAAGAAAAAAAAGAGATTGGGAGTTACTTTTAATTGCATGCTGACAGGAAAAGTGGAGGTAGTTGCATTTTTAATATTGGACGCTCGTTGTAATTAAGCATAATTAAACAACGTGTGAACTTAGGTTAGAGGTAAGACAGTCATTGTGTAAATCCAGAATTAAACCCTAAAGCCATGGCCCAAGCTGTGCCAGGGCTCCACCTGCAGAAGGTGAGGGCAGAATGGCTTTGCTTTCCTACTGCTGTCTCTTGAGCTTAGGTTTATAAAGGAAGACACGTGGCACATGTGCAGATGGAGCTTCCAGCACAGAGTGGGGCTCTGGGGGTGGCCCTGTGCTGATCCTCCTCACAGAGAAATTGTCCCTATCAGTGTTCCATGAATAATTTATTCTCTAAAGCAGAGCAGATGAAAACACAATCTGAAAACAAGACAATGCAGCAGTGGTACTTGTGCAGCGTTTCTCTGAAGGAGCGTGAGGGAAAAAGGGGAGATGCAAAGAACAGCACAAGCACACTCCCACCCCACACACAGACACATCCTTCACACCCCAAGGGACAGTTGTTCACAGGGTTCTGGAAGAGGGCTATGGAAGAGCTGCTTTTATACAAAGATTTGGGGATAATTGAAACTAAAGCTTAACAGTGCTGGACTGCAGGATACCTGTGACACCCACACAAGCTTTGTCCTGCCACTCTTTCTGCACTTTAGCTGGAGACATTGGCTCTGATTCTTTCCAATCTCACATCATACTGACAGAGGAGCAAAAATTGGCCTGTAATTATGTTTATCTTTTGGGTAGTCTGTCTTTCAACAGTGAGAGCTCCTAGAGTTGAAATAGTCAAGGAATTACATCTCTTATTGCCAAATAGAATTGTATTTCATGTCCCTGAAGTGCTTTCTTCATAAGAATGCAGCTATAATTCTGAGCCTGTTCATCCAAAAAGCAAGAATCTGTTTAGTTTTATTCAGGGAAGTCTTCTGTAGCTGGCAGTGCCACTGATGATGCTATGATGGCAGATACGTGGGTAGGAGTTGCATCCTGCAGTGGCCACCAGTACATATGTGTTACACTAATTAACAGTTCTGCTTCCTGAGCATATGATCTGAAGGCTAAATCAAAATCAGTAGCCTGAGCTCAGCACAGTCCTACGCAGGAGAGGACCATGTCATGTTTGATGCAAGACGGAAAAAAAAAAAGTTGGTTTATGAGTCATATTAACAGATAAAACATCTGAAAGTCATCTTAGTGACTGAAATACACTCTTTTCCTAGGGGATGATATAATGGTTGGATTAACTTTGCTTTTACTTTGCAAAGAAATTTGTTGTTTGATAAATGTAATGAGAAAGGTTTAGCTCACAATAAACACCACTTCATTACCCTTCTTTGTTCCAATAACTTTAAAATAATTGCTCATGTTGAACATGTGAGTCTTCATCCCAGCCCAAATCCAGGAACGTGCTTCTTTCTACTCCCAAGTCATAGAAACCGCAAGGCAAATCCTAATGCCATGGAAATCTCATTGCTGTTAATGTGAGCACAGTCAGCACACGACCCTTACAGGTTTAATTGCAGTGAGTGCCACTCAGTGATTAAATTTTCCATTTGAGCAGAAAATCTAATACTGTTTTTTCAGAAATGATTGCCATTCTTTTCTGGAATTGTGGGTACATAGGTACGTTGTCTATATCATGTAATAGCTGTGCCCCCTAATTATCACATCACTGAAAACAGTCAGGGGCTGGTTGTTTCCTGAGCAGTCTGTCAGTCTCTCCCCCTCCCAAAATCACCACAGGGGTCTTGTGTTTATGGACTTGGTCATTATAGGATGTGCTTATGTTCATAACCTTGAATGGGGCTACACCAAATTCTGCCAGCTGCCTCACTGCATCCTCAGTGTTTCTTTTTAAGGTACTACTCCCTTCAGATCAGTTGTCTTGCAAACCATTTTATTTCAAAAGCATCTTTTTAATTGTTGTTGAACCTACATTCAAGCTCACTTTGGATCACTTTTCCTAGAGAAATGTGAGACGTGGTTGGGTAAACTGGGGGGTTGAGAAGGCAAAGCTCTCAGCCTTGCCTTGTTTTGTCTGTGCTCCAGAAGAGTTAATAGTGCATGTTCCAAGTGCAGTTTGTTTAATAGTGCTTGTTTAATAGTGAATAGTTTAATATGTGAAGCAAAATGCAGTTAGAAGCAATATCTCCTCTTACAGACAGTTCCCATCAAGCAAAGTAAATTAGTGGAAGTAGAAATTTTATGGGACACTGACCTCACTGCTTACAATGTGAGCTCTGCTTTGTCCCTCACTGCTCAGGTGAGTCCAAAGCTGTGAGTCAGCAGCCTCCAGGATTCCCTGCTTAGTTATGGCAGCAGCTTATAAATGACTTGCTTGACTCTGGGGAAAGGGCTCAGCTTTCCACCTGGTTAAACTGGGACTGGTGAAACTGGTACCGTCCCTGTGCTTAGGAACGGGTAAGGGTAAGGAGAAAGTGGCAGGCCAGTGACATGGCTGTGCAGCCGTGGCTGGGATTCCTTGCCTTTCCCACATTTTCTAAGAATAAACCCAGTTGTGCTGTCGCTTGCCATTGTGATTGGAGTGTAGCTTTTAGGATTCTGATGCAGCCTCTCTCCTGAGCTGGGCATAAGGAAGCAGAAAACAATGGGGAAGACAGGCAGGTCGTGTCTCTGTGTCAGCAGATGAGCACAGAGTGGGAATCTGCCCAATGGGTGGATGGTGACGTTCATGGATTGGATTTTCCTGGCAAAGTGTCTGTGATTTAAACTCTGCAATGGCAAAATTAAATCCTGGTCATGCAGAAAATGCTGTGCACAGAAATCCTGTGCAGAAAATGCATAACCACAGGGATTCCTACTGAATCCAAGAGGTCTGTGTGTGCAGTAATGTGGGATTTGTGTGCACTGTCCCAGGATCAAGCCCTGCTCAGTAATGCCCTGTTCTGCTTGCTGAACGTTCATATATTCCTCAGAAATACAGAATTTTGTGTGATAATATTAGAGCAGCTGTTAGTTTAATGGCTATTATCAGATGTTTCTGAGGGATTTGCCAAATTGGTGTAATTTGTAAAATTGCCATTTTAATAAGCAAGTCATGTCTAAGGGAATAGGAGTGAGCTTGTCCTGTACGGGCTCCAGTTTTCAAAGTCAGGAAAGAAACTCACTAGACACATCACAGCGTATTCTTTTCCCAGTTAAATTTTGGCTGGTACCAAACATCTCCCATCTGATTCAGCTGATTCTATTCCAGTCAGAATATAAAAGAGTAATAATAATGTCTTTACCCTCATGAGATCCCCATGGGGTGTCTTGGATTGTCACAAAAGCAGGACAGTATTAACCTTTGGTATTTTGACCATCCATTTTTGTCTTTCAAGCTGCTTTATTTTATCCTTAAACCCTCTACACTGGATTCAGTTTTCTTATTTTGAGGTCATTTAGCCAGAAGAACCTCTGATAAACTTCCTAACCCTTTCCTGGTTTGAAGGAAAATTGAGGAGACTGCAGGTATGAGTTGCAACTTTATTGCACGTACATAAAATTAAAGGCAGAGAGTGCAGAGCGTGCATACCTTTGTACATAAACTGCTTCTCTCTGTAAATTGGGGGTCATAATTAATTCTATTTCCAGATAATTAAACCACTTGGAATGAATATATGAATCTCAGGAAATACATTCTAAATCAGCACATACATTTTTGAACCAACTATTATTTGTCAGCAGGGGCTTTGGCATCTGGTTGCTGGGTTATAATTAACTAATACTATGCAAATACTGCTGCAGAGAATGGGAAAATGACTGATTTGTGTTTGAGGGCAGTGTGTGACAAAGGCAGCGAGCACATGCAAATATTAATTTGCAGGAGTGCGTGAGATGGCTCCTTAGCTCCATTAGTGATTTGAACAATATCAGGAATTACTATTCCTTCTGCAGTCTCCATCTAGATGGGCTTTTCGGTATCAATCACCATAGCAACAACCACTGCTGGGAGTGAGGCTGCAATTCCGCTGCATTATTCCCTCCATGGGAGGCCTGTCATTTTTTCAGAGCAATGAGCTTCAAGGTCATCTTCATTTACCTCCATCTCTTTTGCTGTCCTTCCTGGAGGGCTGCTTTCCATGGGAAACTTGTCCTTCCAGGCACAAATCCACGCTTTAAAGACTGGCATTTGATGGAAGATCCGTATGAAATATTCAGGTATTTGGTAAGCAATTGACTGCAGGCAAAATAAATAATTTAGACAGAATTAAGCCTGAAAATAAATACTGGTTAAGCAAACCTAACATGCTGGCAATGCTGGTAACTGGGAGTTCCAACATAATCTTCCCTGTCTGCACTCGGTGACCTCCTTATCCATGGCCCAGCTCAGAGATTGGTTCCTGTGGGCTGGAGGAGCTGGGCTTGCACTTGGGGCAGAAAACCTGGGCAGATGGAGCTCAGGACTTCCAGCCCTCAGCCCTGCAGAGCTCCTATCCTAAACCTCGGAGCTTGGGAGAGCTTCTCAAGACCAGCAGCTTCTCCTGCCAGTGTTGAAGCAGCCATGAATCAACAGCAGATCTCTCCCTCCCTGATGCAAATGTTGGTATGCACAAATCATCCTTTACCTGCTTTAGAAGATCCGTTATCAGATTTAAACAAACATACATTTTGAGATACATTTTTTTTTAAGTTGCTTTGGGGACAGTGTCAGAAAAATACAGTGTAATAATTCATCTTATCATCTTGTCTTCAGCATCAGTAGATAATTGCTGCTATCCACTTTGCCACAAATTTTACCAAATAATTATCTTTCTTTAAGCCATTCATGTAATTTCAAGTGGAAATGGCTCTTTTGGAGGAGAGATGAATTAAATACCTGACTCTTACTGAAAAGCTATAAAATCTTTAATTAGAGATTAGCAATGACAGCAGTTATAGTCCATTGTACATAATTCCCAGCCCCTGATAATGATGGATATACCATTTATTTAATTTTTTCAGTTTTATCCAGATTGGAGGATCCATGCTTGGTGGAGTTTTCCATTGTAGAAATGTTATGTACAAACATATATTTTTTGAAAAATGAGAGTTTTTAATAAGCACCTGGTATTGTTAGAGAATTCTACATCTTGAGCGCATTCTGCTTTTTTCTAAAAGCACTTAAAAAGCATGTGGCAGAATTATCTGAAGTTTTGGTGCCATGCCTGAGCTAAGATTGTCCCTGCTGCACCAGACTCTCACTAAAGCCTCTGGTTAAATCCTGGCTCTGGGCAAAAGAGAACCAGCCACTACTGAAACACTAACTCCACAAGTGCAATCTTTCTGATCATCTGTTATTTTATTATTTTTAACTTCCTCTATCCCAAGGCTGCTTCTGCTCCACTCTCTCCTCAAGAGATGTGACAAGACTGCAGCTGCAGGCTGTGAGGCAAAAACTGTGACAGTTGTGCTCTACAGATTGGCACATAGCACAGGGTGGAAATTAATGTAGAATACCTCTGGTATATTTTGTCTATAGGCAAAATCACATCTACACAATCATTTATGTGTGATATTTTACTTCCTAAAACTGTGAAGAACCTTTACACGTTACAGTGCTCTACAGTAAACTGGTGTTATGGTTATGCTTTGAAGACTGTTGGTTAAACGCACCTTGACAAACATTTCCAAGATTTCTGTTGGGATCGCTCGTGTTTGAAGTAGGTTTTTCACCTTAGACTACAACATTTATTAATTTCTTCTATGCTAAAGAAAGCAAATTAATATTTGATTCCTTGGTCTTGAGTGAATCAACCTACAATAGGGCAGGTAGCAAATTTGGAGAACTCAAACAAATTGCTTAAGTCAAAAAATACCCCAGTGATCGTTTATTGCTATTGGCACATTTTCTACAGAAATGCTCTGGAGGCAGCGAAATACTGTAGTGATGGGACTGCGAGGTACCCTGACAGATTCATGAAAGGGGACGTGAAGTAAACTGTCCCTGGGACTTTCCATCTCTCCAGGTGCTGCGTAAGATAATTGTAGTGCTTTATTTATTTATTATTTTATTGATTGTGTTCTTGGCTCCCGCGCCAGGCGGTGCCGCAGGGCCCCGGCAGCAGCAGCGGCTCCTGCCCAGGCACACGGGGCCAGCTCCGCTCCCCGTGCCTGCGTGTGCCGGGGCCGTCCCCGGCGCTGGGAGCTGCAGCCTCTGCCTTACCCTGGCGTGCCCTGAGGATTTCAGCTGTCAGGGAGGATGAGGGAAGGGTGAGAGGTGGTGGCACGTTCCCTGCCCTGCCACGGCAGCAGCAGGGCACACGGGAGGGGTGGATGCAGGTGTCACCCAGAAGGAACTGCTTGATCCCCCCTGAGGACTGTGGGGGTGGAGAGGGGAGTTACCAACAGCCAAACTGTTGTGCTTGTTCCATGGAGAGAGAGCTTGTAGGCTCCAGTGCTGGCATCACACTGAACTTAATGCTTAAAAAGAAATAAAATAATCATGACCATGCAGTTTTTCTAGCTAGCAATTAATTCTCAGGCTTCACTGAGAAAGTCCTCATGAGAGGTTACAAAAGCTGAACTGCTTCTACTTTCTGGCTGTGGTTATCAGTAATTTTATATCTGTGCTGGGATTTGTAGGTGCAGAGGAGGAGCTTTTGGGGAAACTTCCATTGTCTGTATCCCACTCCTATGTTTATCAGTCACTAATTTGCCAATGCAGCACATTTCTGAAGGGAAATATGTACAAACAGGAGGAGGGGTGGAGGTGGGACCAGAAAAACAACGAGGGGGAAAAGAGGGGCTCATTACAGTTGGTGGACAGGAAATTTATGCACATTTGGAGTGTGCAAATCATTACAATCTTGCCCAAACTTTAGGGATCAAAAGACTATGCAAGATTTTGCTCTCTGATCTGTTTCTGAGATTCATCAAAACAATGCCAGAAAAGCAATTTCTTCTTCTCAGCCTTTATCTGTTACAGAAGCTGTACATAGCCTTAGAAATATTCCTGTTTTCCCACTACCATTTTAAAATAGATTGGTAAGATTTTAACTGTTACCTTAAATTTCCACTTTATGGAGGAATGTTCCATATGCAGTTCCATATTATGGCTCCTCGGAAGACAGTGTTCAGTTATACAGATGTGTACTGATCCAGTAGGGTTAATAGATTATTTCTATTTATGGGGTAAGGGTAGAAAAATTTGCTGAATGGAGAAAAAGATCAGAATTTGGGTGAAAATCAAAGCATTTTAATGGTCTCAATTCTGCCATGAAAAAGAGGAAGGTTTTTAGATGCTTCTCCACCAGACTGTGCTTGTATTTCAGGTGCTTATGAGAAGGATTCACCTCCCAATATTAGTTGTGTAATCTCAGTTCCTTCTGTTTGGAGAGGAGAAACTGTGGCTGCTCCAAGGGACAGGTGCCTGCTGAGGGCATCTCAGTATCTAAAATACTCTACCAAGTGCAGAAGGAGCCTGAGCAGCTCCTTCGGCGACCTCGCTCTGCTGCATTTCATGATTGGTGTCAAGTGGGGCAGCTGAGATTCTCTTTAACGTTTCTCCCTGCTGGAGGGAGCCTGGGTCCTGGCCGGTGCCTGGTAGTATTGCAGCAAGGAAGGCAATCCTCTTTCTCTTCTGATTAGGTGGATTGCTGTGCTGTAACATCTGGAAAACCTGGGACTAAATGGGACAGAGCACAGGGCAGGAGGGGAGAGGTGTATATACATGTGTGTGTGTGTATATTCATGCTCTGATGATGCTTAGTTTATCAGACAGAGCCCAGCAAGTTTGCCAGCCAGAATGTAAATAATCATCTGTGCAAGTGGACATGTTCTTAATTGCTAGATAAATACAGCTTTATTCCCAGGTATAAACCAGACATAATATTGCAGTAGAATCCCACGGGGTTCCTGTCACTGGCTGAAAGCTCGGGTATGACAGATCCTTTATAGGGATTCTGCTGCTTTCCAGGTGTAATTGCCATTGCAGTGATGGGTACCATCTAAACTGTGTGGTTTAGTGTAGGGGCTCTGCAGATATGGCAGTAAATACTTCTGCTTCTGAAGACAAAAAGATTCCCAAGTGCAATTAAAAAAAAAAAAGCTTCTTGTAATCTATATGCATATATTTATTGTACTTTTAATTTATCAAAGCCATAACTTCCCTATAGAGGGAAACTGCAGAAAGAGAGTTCTTTTGTAAGTAACTACCTCAAAGAACTTACGGAGAATTTCTGCCAGGGTTTTGGTTCCCCCGCACCTTGATGGAATAAAGTGACTGCAAGCTGCACTTTGTTGGAGGACCTGAGAGTTTAATTTGAGCAGGCATCTCTGCTTCATCTGTCCATTAGGCTTGCAGAGGAGAGTGCTCTACTCAGCTTCTATCTGACAAGCACCTCATTTGTATGTTAATGTTGAGTTGTGATTTCCAGGGAAGGCATTCAGCGTGTTGTAAGGGGCCTTACTGGCAGATTGCAGCTAAATTGATGCTCGACTCACTAAATATTTACCCTACACATCCCACTTAATATGTCCAAAACCAGGCATACTGTGAAATCCTGAAACCTGATTCTGTGCTTATGAAAGTCAGGAAGCTGGTAATGTCAGAGTGGAGCCAAGCGGAGCCCCGGCGCTGCCAGCCCAGCCCCAGCCTCTCTTGCAACCTCCCACCCATTCCCATGCCGTGCTGCCGCTCCTGCCCCGGGGCCCACCTGGCTCCGGCCCGGGGCTCAGCTGGCTGCTCCTCAATGCAGGGCAGCACTGCCCCCGCTTGTCCCACCCGCAGTTCCCACAGCCCTGCTGCCCGTGGTCCCCAGAGGATGCATCCTGAGGCACAGCTGGGGAGCACTGCTCCTTGCCACGTGGTTACCACTGGGAGAAATGTTTTCGGGTAGGACAGCCAAAGTAATGCCTTTATGCCTTTGTCCTCAGACATCCCTAGTGTGCTAAAGCTGGTGCAGTGGTGAGGGCTGGGTTGGAGACCTCCCAGCTCACCTGTTTGTTTTTATTCCCAAGCCTGTTCTCCCAACGAGTTCCAGTGCAGTAACAAGTCGTGCATCTCCAGCATCTTCGTGTGTGACGGTGACAATGACTGCGGGGATGGCAGCGACGAAAGGAAGTGTTCCCCTCTGACCTGCAACCCCAACGAGTTCCAGTGCAACAACAGCGTGTGCATCCCGGAGCTGTGGGTGTGCGACAACCAGCCCGACTGCGAGGATCAGTCGGACGAGTCCATGGAGAAGTGCGGGTACGACGCCAAGGCCCTCAACACGTGCGCGGCCCACGAGTTCCAGTGCGGGAATGGCGAATGCATCCACCTCAACTGGAAGTGTGACGGGGACGAGGACTGCAAGGACAAGTCTGATGAGCAGGACTGCCGTGAGTGTCTGCAGGGGCAGGGCCCAGGGCTCTCCGGGCTGGGGTGGGAGGGCCAGGAGGCTGCTGTGGGCTGTTTGAAGGCAAGGCTTTGATGTCTGAGCAGCAGCTGTGGCGGACAAGGAGCGCTTGTGTCCCACATGGCATGGCTGGGTGCCCAGCCCAGCAGGGTCAGGTGTATTCTGCACTCCTTTTGTGCTTTTTCCTTGAGAATCCAGAGAGGAGGTGTAAGAGCTGTTGGATGGTACTGTGCCTCAGAAGAGATCTGTTTCACTAGAAAGACAAGGAGTGAAAAACAGGAAAAATGTTCAAAGCCCTCAGGCTGCATGGTGGGGTCACAGCCTGGAGGTTAGAAGCTGCTATGCTAAAGGGAATTTATGATCAGCAGAAAAAAAATAATTCATTTTCTGCCTCTGAAGTTGGAGTATACTGAACAAGGCAGTCAAGAGAAGTACCTCTGAAGAATCCAGTTTGAAATGCACTTTGAGCTTGGCTTGATAAAGGCACAGAGCTAATAAATAATGGATTTCTTTTCAGCTGGCTTTATGCATTTAACATGCTGTTGTTGGTATGTGTGGTATTTTGAATGTTTCATCCATTTTTAGCCACTAAACTGTTCAAGCTGGTCACTTACCTGAGGAGGGAGAGCGAAGAAAACAAGAGCAAAATGTTTTGCTAGAATATTCATAATGACAAGATTGAAATTAAATATTTACATAGCTGTTTATATTTAGCAGCTCTGACATTGGGCCACGTCTGGGGACAAAGGCAGCAACCAGCTGCAAACCCAGGGATTATTGCAAGGTATCTAAGAAAATTTACCACTTTTGCCAGCACTGTCTTTTCATACACATGACAACAGCAACTCCATGCTGGTGAGCTCAGAGCAGCTGTCTGGGAGAGCCCTTCAAGGAGCTGGGGATCAGACTCTTCCAGAGAGAGAGAAGCAGATGTAAATTCATTGTCTTCTTTAACGAGAGGAGGACATAGTGAATCCTGGACACCACTGTTTGCACTGCAGGAGAGCAGGGGGGTGAGCCACAGGTTACTCTGGAGCTGCTGTGCCTTTAAAATAGCCCAGGACTCTTTCAAGACAGGCAAGAGCTGAATAGAAGAAGCCAAAAATGTTTTGTTAGGAAGAGAGCAGCTTTGGCTGCTGGGTACAAAGCTGTCAACCCAAGGAGGGGTGGATTAGGTAGGCTGTCTTTTCCTTCATCTCCAAGGTGATAAAGTTGCTGACAGATCTCTTTGGGCAGCAGGTACCCAGGCCAGCATCTGAAGGGTGCCAGGGACTGTGGAGTCAGGAGATAAAGTTGGTTCCTGGCTGTTTCAGAAAAGCCATGCAGAAGCACAGCTGGTGGAGATGGGCACTGCTGGCTGGGGCAGCCTGGGTGGTTTGGTGCCTGTTTTCGTTCTGACACCTGTGGGCAGTCCTGTACCTGTGTCCCCTCTGAATCAGGAGACAGTGGCAAGGGCCATGTTACAAACACAGGTGAAGAGCTGGTGTCTGGTGCAGGGGACTCCAGCAGAACTGATTTGTCTCACGGGATGCATTCCCTGCAGTAACAGCAAACTGACAGGATGGCTGAGTTTGGACAGCTCAGGAGAGGGAAAGGTGAGCTCCCTTCTATTGCAAAGTGGAGAAAGAGGGGAGCAGCTCACTGATGGCGTTTTCTGATGAAATGCCTCTTAAATTTCAATCCCTGTTGTCCAACTTGAAATGTTTTAAGTCTTTCACAGGCGCCATTTATTTTGACATTCTGCTGGGTGAGAGGAGTGGGACTGTGCCCATGTACCTCCCTGAGGCAGAGAGCCCACTGTTCCCCAGCTTCTTTCCTTGCTCTGATGGGCACCAGCCGTGTCCAGCTGAGCTCAAAGTGCTGAGCCGTGAGGCCCGAAAGGAGCACGGCTGCACCAGCCTCCCTAAGCTGCAGAGCAGCCTGAGCTAGCAGCACTTCCAGAGGCACCAGAGGCAGCTCCCAGGGCAGAGAACGCAGCTGGACACTGCTGCAGCACAGCACGGTGCTGACAACCAGTGGAGAAAGGGGGAAATGTGGCAGAAGTGACTTGAGACAGTTCTGAGTAGTGAAGATTTAGCACACAAGGGTCTCTTCCCAGAAAGTCTCAGTCCAGCGTGATGTGGTTTATCTACCCAGGAGAAACAAGCATGTGAGCTGGTTCTGCTGCCTTCAGTCCTATGGACTGGGAAACAGTGGCATTCAAAGCCCCACGTTTTAGCTACCCCAGTGCTCCTCTGCACGGAGTGCCTGGTTCTGGTTGCACCCCAGTGCCACAGCAGTGGGTGAGCCCACGGCCGTTCGCACTGCATGGCCGGGATTCTCTGAGGTAGCAACCGGGAGAGACCTTGCAGCACTGAGTGCTCGTGGAGCTGATGTGTTGACTGGGTCAGAGCCAAAATTAATGTTGCTTCCCCCTAAATGCAGCTGTTGCTGGAATGCACCTGCCTGCAGTAAGAAAGGGACATTTGGGCCCTCTGGAAGCTCAGTGTCACTGCTCATCTGCTGGACTGAAGAGTTTAGGGACTTTTATGATTCTTTTCCTCTCCAAAAATTCTCTGTTTGAGATCAGTATCATGGGGCACGCAGGGAGTTACAGGTGTGTGACACTGCTCCCATCCCCTTAGCAACAGGGATGGCACATGGGCCTCTTGACTGGACTTAATTAAAACTTCAGATCCCACCACTACATCTTCTCTTGCAATGGGGATCATATGGGGTTTGTGCAGTATAAACAGAGGGATGGGAGCTAATGCTTTAAAAAAAAAAGTCATGAGGCCATCACCTGTCATTTGTTATAAACATTTTGGATTGGTAAATGAGTAGAGCAGAAATGAAGGGTGACAATTGGTGAACAGGTTTTGGCAGCGAGACAGCAAATAAATAGGAGGGAATGAGTCATTTCAGGAAAGCTGTGTGAGAACATTGGGTGGCTGGGGTTTTTTCCATAGCATATATATTCAGATATGTATATATGTATATTTATAAAATGAACATTAGGTTAGATTTATTAGTCTCCAAATCTGGAATGGTTATATTTTAAAATGTCCTTTGCAACTTGCATTAGGGCATCCAGGAGGGAGAATAAATAATGCTAGCAACTGACAGCAAGAAAACAGACCCCTTGAGACCTGACCTCACACTTTCCTGCCTCTGTCTCCCCATCTATAAATGGATTGATGCTTTTTGCAAATGTTGGGATTTTCTTTTTTGAGGAGGAAGGAAAAAAAAAACCAGAAACCAGAAGAAACTAAGGCCAAGATTTGCAATCTGGAATATACCTGCTGAGTTTGAGCGATGCAGCTTTGTGCCCAGGAAATGGGAAGTGTGTCTCTTTGTGGGCACCTGTTAATTTAGCAGGCTTTGGTAATTTGTTTTGTATTTGATTTGCAGAGGAGATGGTTGTAAAACTACTGAGATTTCACTGATTCAAACCTTCCAAATTAGCACAGCAATTTTCTGAACATCTTGTGCAAATAAACAGCACAGCTCTTCCCTCTTCTTGGGTTACTGCTTTGCCTTGGGAATGGCCTTAATGGGAAGCTGCTGTCAACTCTGCCAGTGGGGCTGAGATGGGTTAGTGTCTCAACTTCAGGATAACATGGAATTCTCCTGAAAAATGCAGCAAAAAGAGAAATGCCATACATGCATTTTAATGCCTTTGTGATCAGTAAGAGCTATTACTGTATGTGCCTTTTCCAGGTGTCTGTTAAGAGGCTCAGCGGCTGTTGCTCAAAGGTCTGAACTTCCACAGCTCTGGTGGAGTGAGAAGTGAGCCAGGAAACCCAGCCTGGTCTCCAAACTTGTGTTTCTTCTTGAAGCAAAGCCTTGAGCAGTGGAGCTGTACAGCTCCACATCTGTGTTTTGCACAGTCTCTGTAGCAACTGAGCTAAGAATTACGCTGTCATTTTTCTCTCAGCCTTGTGGTGCTTGTGCAACATTGTCTTTGCAATTCCTACAAAATTCTCCTTAATTCATTTTAGGATTAGAAACCTTTCTCTTCTTAGCATTTAGCTATGCTTTTTAGAAGAGTTTTGAAGATTACAGTTGAGGACAATTATATGTTTTATAACAGCTGCCTTCCAAATCTGTACCTGTTGTCATGCAGATTTACTTGATAAACTGGAGACCTGTTTCTGCTCTAGAAAAGACAAAACCCCCACTGGCTTTAATTACATGTTACACTTTTGTGAGGGGTTAATATTTATAGTCAGAAATTGAGGACCTCCACACATACAAGTTGCTATAGAAAAGGTGAAGCAAACTGGTTTTCAAGTTAGGGGTGAAGACAAGAAATAATTGTGGCAAAGGAATTTTCAGTGAGACATCAGGAAAAGCCTTGCAGTGGCCAAGGTTTAGCTTGGCAGAAGTCAGGGTTTCCTGTGGAGGAAGGTGGTCTCTCCATGGTCAGGGCTTCCCCAGGCAGGTGGCTGCACATGCCAGGAACAGTTTAAGTAGAAGTGACTCTGCCTCCCTGCAGGAGTTCTCGGTGCCACTTCCAGACCTGTGGTCTGTGACTGTGCCAGACAATGGCTTTGTTTCTTTCCCTCCTTCATTTTTCTCCATTTGGTCGAGCAGCAGATCCCACGTACTTAGTTTGGAGCTGCTGTCCCAGATGTCCCACTGAGGTTTCCCATCCCTGTGCCTGGGTTTATTAGCTGAAACGTGGCAGCACAGCTGGTCCCATAACTGTGCTTATTGCTTGGGTTTTTTTTCTCACTTTGCAGCTTTTTATGAATATAGTGATAAGGCTTTCCTCTCCAAGGAGCAGCGCTATTTCCAAACTTTCCTCACGTGAATACTGTGTATTTCTAATGACAGGATTTCTCCCTTCCCCCACCAGCCCTGCAGTTGTGGCTTTTCCTGTCTCTGGTGCCTTTTGCTGGCTGAAGATGCACTAGAACTAAGTCCAGTGAAGCAGTCATGAACCTGGATCCTGCATCCATCGGGGTGCAATCACCAATACTGTGGAGTCTTTGTGCAATTGATACTTTATGGTATTGATGCTAGCTCACTTCATGTCTGCAGCTCTTCCTGGGTTATCTGAAAGTAGTCATTTTTGTATTAGAACCAGTTTGCCAAATTGTCCAGGGAAGTCTGCAGACAGCTCTCACCTCCCATGTAGTAACACCAGTGCTGGCCTCCCCTCACTACTCAGAAGCAGTGATTTTCTGTCAGACCTTACCAGGACACAATCACACGATGGAAAGGCTGGAATCAGGAGCTCTCCAGGGTGCGCTGCCTTAACAGGATTTTAAGAATACATCCAATGGGCCCCTCAGAAGGAAGCTGCAAAACATGTCCCAGGAACGAGGAGCCTGTTTGCCAGTGAACTACAGGCTGCCTGTACCCTTGTGTCAGCACAGGGCTGGTCACAGCTAGGGAAGTCTCTCATTTATTGTAACTTGGGGAGGGAAAAATGACTGCTTTTAGTATGGTCAGTGTAGGTATCTGGTTTATATTTTCCCCCAACTTTGCTGTTCCTCAGATCTGGTTTGAGTCAGCTGCTCTACTCTTGGGAGTTTTGCTGCCTGCTTGCTTTGTTCTGTTTTACCTGAGAAGCTTCACTGCTGGCACTGAGTCTGTTTTGACGGGGTGCGCTCATATGGGCTTTGATGCTGTTTTCCCAAGGCTGTAGAGAGTGACCTGTGATAGCAGAGGGGCACAGGAGAACAGTGGCTGAGGCAGCTGCTGCCTCTGTTGCTTTGGTGGATGCAGCCAATACTCTGACATTTGCTGACAGAGGGTGCCACCCCAGCAGTGTCAGAGGGACATGGCTAAAAGGTACCACACAAATGACTGAGTTCTGTGTGGCTGATGCTTGAATGTGTTGTCTTAAAGCTCTGGTGACCTGCCAGCCAGATGAATTCCAGTGTGGCGATGGGACCTGTATCCATGGAGCAAAGCAGTGTGACAAGGTGCACGACTGTCCCGACAACAGTGACGAGGCTGGCTGTGTCCAAGGTAGGTACAGATGGCTCTGTGCTCCTCGTGCTCCGTGGGGTGAATCTGCCAGGGCTGCATGGCCTCTGGAAAGGGAAGAGGCCTGTGCTGCTCCTCTGGGCCATGCCAAGCTGCTTCCTGTACAGTTTTGAGCCATTCTGGCAGTGGGATTGCTTGGGAGAGATGATCGTGCTGACCAGGCAGACTGCATGACTTGAAAAGTTCTTTGCATGGTGCTCAGGCTCAATGTTCGTGTGCTTAATCCCATCCCATTTCTGCTAATGACGCCCTCCTGAGCTTTATGTCAGCCTGTTCGTTGTCATGAGCCTCATCTAACTTAGTTGCTTTCCTCTCTTGCCCAACATGACAGAGTCAGCATGTGAAAGTCCCAGCAAGTTTCAGTGTAAGAGTGGAGAGTGCATTGACGGAGGCAAAGTGTGCGATTCACATAGAGACTGCAGGGACTGGTCTGACGAGCCTCTGAAAGAATGTGGTACAGTACTTGCCTTCTACGTGTTGCTCCTGTTATAACTGCTTCCCCTCTCCTCCATCTGGTGCTCACAGCTTTGAGTGTAACCACATGTAGCTGCTAATGCTATTTCTCACTCTGCTCCTCTTTCCTTGCCTTTATTCTCTCATCACCCTTCATATGAATATAATTAGTAGCTTAGTCTGATCATCTGTAAGTTTGAACTGTGCCCTTCTCCACTCAGTTTTTATTCTTGGAGGGATGTATGAACTGAGCACGGGACTAGGAATGAGGAATTCCCCCTCTCCCCAAATACTAGTGTCCTCCACAGCACAGACCAATTTATTTAGCCTCATAGCCTAAGTTATCCTTGAATTCTAAGATGATGATAACACCATAAAAATATAGCGCTGGGAACATGCTTAGAAGGTGAAAACATGTAGAGTGGCAGCATCCCCTGAGAGGTGACTTCAGCCGTTTCTGGGTTGTACATGTTGTTGCCGCTTCCCTCAGCATTGACATCAGGCTGCTCTGTGCAGTGTCCTGCCAGCTCTGGGCTGTGGGAATGCCAGGAAAGTCAGGGCTGGCAGAGCCAGGGGAACAGAGCCCAGGCCACAGAGCTGTGCCCCTCTCCATGGGGCAGCCCTCTCTTGCCTTTCCCACCAGACATTGTGGGCACCAGCCCCAATCTGCAGCATTACTCAAACATATTTGTTGTTTTCCCCAGTGCAGAGATGTCTCCAACAGGCATCTCCTTCCCTGACATCATGGAGCTCAGTGGCTGCCCCTTAAATAACTCCTGTTCAGGAAGAACCGTCAGTCTCTCCCTGTTTTAGACAAGGAAGTGTGTGTGCATGCCTAGTGAGGATGCTCTTACCTCATGCTTCCAGTGTGCCGTTGCTTTTTTCCACTAATCCACATCTCCCTGTTTCTCTGAGTGGGTGTTGCAATTGTCTGTCCGTGGAGGTCTCCCAACAAAGCTGGCAGCCCGGTTTGTCACAGGAGACCGGGCAGTGGCACAGCACAGCTGGGCTGGTGCTCAGCCTGTGGTTGTGGTGCCATGATTGGTGCAGCCCTGGGCTGGCAATGAGGTGTTGTTTGAGTTGGGAAGCAGAGAAGAGCCCCCAGGGGAAGGTGTTTCTTGAAGGGCACAACGCTGTGGGTTGCTGTGACTGTAACGCCCTCACAGAGGTTATCCCCACAGGAGGCAGAGGTGCAGGACACACTCCCCAGCTCAGTGTGTCTGTCTAGCCGGGCTAAACTCTGCAGTGCCCTCTGAGAATCCCCCAAAAAAGTCACTGCAGAACGCAGGACAACACTTGGCTATTTTAGTCAGGCAGGGAAGTTTGCTGAAGTTTGGGTGAAGAGCAGCAGCTGCCCAGGCTCCTCCTGCTTGGCTCTGCCTGGCACCTCCTCAGCTCCTCTTGAGAAGTGCAGCAAGTGAACCAGCACCTGATTTACAGCCCCTAAATCCATTCCACAAAGCACCCCTGAAACCATGGGAATCATCTGAGTGAGAGTTGGCTTGTTAATCAAAACAGCCTTTGTAGTATTTTGCAGAGAGCAGTTGTGCATGTTTATGACCCAATTTGCTACAGACTCGTGCAAGTGTAGGAGTAGAAGATTTCTGTCCATGAATGTCACTGAACAGTGACAACGTACAGTGGGGCTGTGGACACCTTTAGAGCCTGGTGAACTTGCTCTATTAATTATGTATTGCTATCTCTATATGTACCTGCTAGGAAGGTGAAAGCATCCCAGAGCTGAGATTCCTTCTGGCATGGTATTTTCCCAGTCTTACTGACTTAATTGGGTTGTGGTTGTTTCCATTTTCTTCCAAGAGCAACGGTTTAATGGCTCTGCTGTGCTGCTCACCTGCAGTGTGCAAGGAAGCAAGAAGTAAAAGATAAATGAAAAATTTGCCTTTAAATTGCATTATAGATTGGAGCAAATCAGTTTTCCTTGTTCTGGTGAGTCCACTATCCCTGAAATCCCACAGCTCCTGTTCAGCAGTCTTCCTTAAGGAGAGAACTTTCTCTTCACCTTTTGTAGGTCAATTACAAGAAGAAATTATTTTTCTGACAGGAAACCAGCTTTCCCCAACTTCTTATTCAGTTCTACTTACAAGGATCCATTTATTCTGTTTTTCATTTCAGCACTTGAGAGCAGGATCGGAGAGGTGGCCTTGGATTAGAAAAGGCCCCAGGAGAGGATGGGGGCTGTTACTTCATAAATTGCACACTGGGGCTGCTGGGGGCTGCCAGCAAAGACTGTTGTGGGGGACGTGTTTGTGGGAGGACTGTATCTCAGTGCTAATGGAGTATCTCTGACAGACTGCGCTTCGGTGTTTTCTGGAATTTTTCACATAGATCGTTCCTTGGAGCTAGATGGGAAAATAGTACAGCATTTCAAAATAGCTGGCCCCTGGGAGATCAGAGTCCCCCAGCATGAATTATTAAAGCTCAGAGAGACTGTTCAGAAAAGTCAACATGAACCAGCACATGGGGAAGGAGGAGAATCCTGGAGAGAGCCCTCCAGTCCCTTGGAAGTTTCTCACATGTGGCAGAACAGCTCAAAGCAGCAGCTCTCTAATGGGATGAGATGCAGAGACTCACATACGCTGTATCCCCAGGGCTCCCCATTCATTCAGCCACTAGCTTTGAGTCCAAATGATCCCACAGCGTTGGTTTGGAATAATAAAGAGCAAGAAAGTGATACAGTGGAGGCTTCCTATCTGTGAAGGCACCTGTGCACTACAGGGCCAGTACCAAAACTGATAGAAATGGGAAAATTTCTGAGGAAATCTCTTCATTTTATTCAATCTCACAACTAGAAGCCCCCGTTTGTCATAGGTGATCTGTGTATCCCCTGCAGGTGTTAATGAATGCTCGATGAACAACGGTGGCTGCTCGCACATATGCAAAGACTTGAAGATCGGTTACGAGTGCGAATGCCCGCCTGGATACAAGCTTCTGGATAAAAAAACGTGTGGAGGTAATTGACATGCAAACAGCAGTCCCTTGTGTTTCACCATAGAGAGACGTGATTATATTCACTTGAGCATTGCTCCATCACAGATGGTTTGATTTCAAGTTATTGATGGGTTTCAAACACTCCTTTCAGACATAGATGAATGTGAGAATCCAGACGCTTGTAGCCAGATCTGCATTAATTACAAGGGAGACTACAAATGTGAGTGCTACGAAGGATACGAGATGGACACCCTGTCCAAGAACTGCAAAGCTGTAGGTAAGACAACGCCACAGGCACTAAAACTCTGCTTGCTCAACAGCACAGCTCCGATAAGAAAACACGCTCGCAGGGCTGAGGCAGGGGAACGGAAACAAAAGGAAACACGCAAAGCAAGCAAAGACATTTCACTGCGAGCAGCACGGAGCTGCTGCAGCGATAGCAGATGCGTCTCCAGGCAAGAACTACTGATCATGCAGATCAGAATATTTTAACAGTGTACAGAGCAAGATTGCAGTCACTACTTGGCTGTTTGAAGCTGAAACTAGAAAAGAAACTCTCTTGACAGGTGTTATTGAAAACAGTGCAGCAAAAACATTTAGTGGTAGTAGTATTGCAAGAAAGAAAACATCCCACTTGAAGCAGCGTAGCTTAGACACCCCTCCACCTTCCCAGCTGTAAGTCAGGAAAATCTGGCCCAGGATTCTGCACTGAAATGGGAAATTGAAAATGAGGACATTCCCCAGAGTTTTGCTTGTGCCTTAGGAGAGCAGGCAGTCCAAGAGCCAGGGTGTGTCCAGGGACCACAGGGGTGCCTGCATGTGACAGCCCTGCCTCTGGAGCAAGTTTCCACTTGCTTCCAGTGTGGTGTAAAGCTTCTGTACAAACACAGCTGTCAGTGACTGGTAGTTCCATTGTTGTTTGAGAAATGAAAGCTGAATCCAGCCCTTGGGACAGCTGCTGAAGTGACAAATGTGCTGATTTTCTGTGGTAGGCAAGAGCCCATACCTGATCTTCACCAATCGCCACGAGGTCCGTAAGATAGACCTGGTGAAAAGGGACTACTCCCGCATCATTCCCATGCTGAAGAACGTGGTGGCACTGGATGTGGAGGTGTCAACAAACAGAATATATTGGTGTGACTTGTTCTACCGAAAAATCTACAGGTAAGGAAGGGGCAAGAGAGGATGTGTGTGTTGGTCCCTTTCCAAAGCTGCATTCCATCTGTACCCCCTAAAGCAATCCAGAGGACAGTGCAGGGTACAGGGCACTGGAGGGCTTTTCTGCCCTGACAGGGATTACCTGTTGTGGCCCAGACTTGGTAATCTTTTTTTAGGGTCTTTTGCAGTTATCTCTTTGATAATACAGGGTGACTTTTCATCAATGCCAGATCCTGCTGCACTTGTGCAGTTAAATGTAGGCTCTTGTTTACTGAACCATGGATACTGCAAAGCTGGGCCGAGGCTGCTGCACTGTCAGTGTTGTATGGGAAGCCACAAAGGACCTGGCATCTGGAAGCACAAAGGAGGGAAATGGTGGGAGCAAGGAGGCAGACACAGACACAAGCTGCTGCCCACTGTAGCCTCTGGTAGACTGGATTTAAATTCAGAGCACCTGACCACAGTACATGTTCTGTAACTCTCATTCTCACTCCTCCCTCAGCTGTTTTTATGGCATCCATCACAGTTATTATGTGCCGGGGCTTGTGAGTGTGCTTAGCCAAAGAAGCATTTAATTTATGTGCTGAAAATCCCCCGTGTATATTCTGATTTGCACAGCTATTGCAGCTTCTGCTGTGGTTTGCTCTGGATTTTAGCTAATGATCAGGCACAGGCTGATTGGCGTCAGCACATGGGAGCCAGGCCAGGGTTTCTGCAGGCTCTGGTAGCTCCTGCGCCACTGGCAGGGATATCTGCCCAGGCTGTGCTGGGTATTGACCACCAGTAGCTGGGCAGGTACCCTGAGGGGCCTGTGGGGTTCTAAAAGTGGGGGGACGGTTCAGAAGAAAGCTGTCAGCTCTCACTGGGTCTGTCTGGGCAAGGGCTGAGTTCATACACAGAGAATTCTCCAAGACACTGCTCCTGCAGCTCTCCAACAGCAAATGCTCTGGGATGCTGGGAGTCCCTGGGAACAAGCAGTCTGTGGTTGAGAGGCTATTGCAAGGTGAAAACTGTGGTACAGGAGGTAATCACTGGCAAAAGATCCCATCTTTCATAATGCTCACCTCACTTGCTTTTCCAGATCCTGTCCTGTTGAGGTGATGTCCCCTTTGGGGTGTCAGAAGATCTTTTACAATATTTAGTTACTGGGAGAATTGAAACGTCACCTGTACTTGAGCCCTTCCATTGTGGAAGCTGCGGGAGCCTCTTGGCTATCCCTCTTGTGCAGGCATAAGCAGGAAGCTACGGAACACAACTGTTCCACTGGCAAGGGATTAACTGGCCTGGAGCTGGGCACTTAGAGCACATGGTGCTCATCAGCTGGAGTACTGGAATCTTGGGAGCACTGTCAGACGCCCAGTGAGCCCTGATGTACCATTCCTTCTGTGCTGGGTCAGAGACAAACCAAAACCATTCTGGTAGGGAAGATGCAGCAGCATGCTGGTCATCCAGGCTGACTCTGCATGGCCATTCCAGCCCTGACTGCGGACGGTAAAATTGTCAGGAATTCCTGGGTTTAGACATTTCAGTTCCAAAGCTCTAATCTGATACTGGAGAGCTCAGCTCCTGTACAATTCACCTTCTCGTTCCATGAGCAAAGGCAGGATGGGCAACGAACAGAGGATGCGAAGCATCTTACGATTTCCAATGTTTGGGGCAGGGCGCAGAAACTTCCTGCTGTTTTATAACTGCTTTAAGATGTACTGCATTATTCTAAGAGCCAGACTAAGCTTTTACAAACACTGATGCAAACTGAGAATAACTCGATTTCAGTTCACTCAGCAGAATTGATACTGAGAGCAGAATCAGCCTGTGTGGTTGTAGGAGCAACATTTCAGTTATTTATGAAACATCCATGTGGAGTCTGCTGCCTTTCATTATCGTTTTGAAGATTTTGAGGCTGCCACTAATATTTAGTGAACATTTTCTTTATATCTAGTGAAATCACTTGCCAAATTAAGGCTGCTTCATGAATTCCTTTGATGAATCATAATTGGCTACACAGCTCCTAATTCTGCAGTACATTTAAGCACATTTATTGCATGCTAAGTTCAACTCTGTTCAGCAGAGCCCTGGAGATTATATTTTTAATGTCCATAAATCCCACAAATCAATGCTGTTAAAGTTAACATGCCTGAAGTCAAATGTTTTCCTGAATTGTGCAGTTATAGCAGGAAACAGGTAGAACAAAGAAATGACAGTTCCCTACTGTGGAAATGCTGCCATACAGGAAGGGGGAAATAAGAGGCTGTAGGAGAAAGCAGAAGGTTGCAGGAATACCATAAGGGTTCCTGTGTCAGCCACGCTGCCACGGGGCCCAGCCTCTGGGGGCCGTGTGTGAGCCCTGTGACCCCCTGTCCCTGCAGCGCCTACATCGACAAAGCGAGCGACACGGCCGAGCAGGTGATCCTGATCGACAGCCAGCTCAACTCCCCCGAGGGACTGGCCATTGACTGGGTCCATAAGAACATCTACTGGACAGACTCTGGAAACAAGACCATCTCAGTGGCCACTGCAGATGGAAGCAGGAGGAGGACACTTTTCAACAGTGACCTCAGTGAGCCCAGAGCCATCGCTGTGGATCCCACACAGAGGTAGGTGTGAACACCACGAACACCCCTTTGCCAACAGACATTCCAGTTGGCTTTTTGCCCCTCTGACAAACTTGGGGGTAGTTTTCATCTCATTGAGACTTCTGATGCCCTTTAAGATATACCCTGCAATGGGACTGTGGAGATGCTTTAACTAACCCTTGGCAAGGTCCCTGCTGTTAAAAACAGTTCTGAAATTCATGGCCAGGTCATGCATTCAATGGGCCTGAGCCGGTCCCGGCCCAGAGGCTGTCCTGGGAAATGAAGTCTGTCTGACTTGTGTTTGGGCTATTTGGATGAGTGAATGCCAGGTACCTGACAGGCACAGCAGGAGAGTTTGCAGGGGTTAGTTACTGGGTGAGATTCTGCATTCTGGTGCCAGTTTTGTGGCAGATTACCCAGCGGGAGAACTGCATGTGGTTCCACCAGCGGAATTAACTGAAGTGGCTGAGAGCTTTGCTATAATAAGGAGAGAACCTTAGTGCACCTCCTACTGCAATCAGCAGTGCAGGTTCCTTAACCAGAGTCCCGGTTAGTGTTTTCTTACCTCTGCCTCTCTCAGGTTCATGTATTGGTCTGACTGGGGAGACAAAGCCAAGATCGAGAAGGCCGGTCTGAACGGCGTGGGGCGGCAGGTGCTGGTCACCGACAACATCGAGTGGCCAAACGGCATCACACTTGGTAAGTGCCCAGGTCAGAGCTACAGCACCCACGGGGGCTGAAGGAAAGCTGGTTTTATTGTTAAATAGGAAAACAAAATTGTAAATATGCAAAGGCACCTGCACATACAAATCCTAAACTGGTCTGTCACTACTGCTCACAAACGTGAGTTCTTCTATTTCAGTAGCACAAACAGGAAGTCTTGCTGCAGTCAGAACCTCATACTGCAGGAGCCTTGAGTTGCTTGTCATTGTGCCTTAAGGCAATGGGAAATTTTGGGGGAGGATGCAGAGCTGTGACAACCCTTTGGAAGTCTGGAAGGCATCAGAATCCTTGGTGTTAAGCGTCTCCATACCTGGGGCTGTCTCAGGAGCAGTGTCAGGATCCTGCACTGGACTGATGAATGATGCACAGTGTATCAGGGAAAGGGACAGGGCCTGCAGAATCCATTCCCTGTCACCATTCCCTGCCTACCCAGCTGCTCAGGGTGAATGGAACCCATCAGAGGGCTGTGGTGGTTCTTGCTGCCACACCATGCAGCAGAGTGGAAAGGAGGTTTCATGGAGCAGCAGGGAACATCCTGCTCTGGAGCTGGAACTGTGTGTGTTTAACACCATGCAGATGTAAGGTTCTCTGCTTGGCTTTGAAAATTCTGGCTGTGGCAAGGATGTAGGAGGAAATGCTGCTGCCATTACACACTGCTGAAGTGCTACTGCTGTGAACAAATAATGTTATCATTTAGTAATTAAGAAATTAATTAATGACTTGTTTAATTATATAACTTGTTTTCTTGGCTCTTATCCACTTGCATTCTGTTCAGTGAATCCCATCCAAAAAGAGTGAATTCGCTCCAGAAAGAGAAATGCAGTGCTTAGCATTCCAAATAACACTGGATCCTTTCCTCCCACTCTTACCTGCACCCTCCCCAAACCTGGCTGGCTGTGGTAGGACTGTTCCCACCAGCAGATTCCCCCAGCCTGCAGCATAAGAAGGGTTTCTGGGCCCAGGATTCTTCTTCACTGAAAATGTGTGAATCTCACAGCTCCTTTAGAGAGGTGTTTCATTGGAATCTCAGTAGTTGATCTCCAGCAAGAGGCCAAGGCCTGAACAACCTTGGGAGGGATGAAGCTTCTCACTCAGGCACTGATGGAGGGAATCTGGGAAGCCCAAACTGCTGCTGCCCTGCTGCTCCTGGTAACAAAAGAACCTCACTGTACAAGGCTGTCAGTCAGGCATTCCCCACACACACACAGCAGAATGTTCCTCCTTTTTAATCTTATTTATAGGGTCTTATCCCAGCATATCTGGGCACTGATTCAAAATCAGAACTAGTGTTAAAAAAAAAAAAAAAAGCCAAATAATAAAGAGATTAGTCATGCTGCCAGCAGGAAAAGCATGCTGGGCAAGAGCGAAAGAGTTGCAAGAGCTGTGTGTGATTTTCCTTCATTGTGTTTTACTTTCCAGATTTGCTGAATCAGCGTCTCTACTGGGTAGACTCCAAATTGCATTCACTGTCCTGCATTGATTTCAATGGCAGCAACAGAAAAGTTCTGATCTCCTCTGTGGATGATCTGAGCCATCCTTTTGGCTTGGCAGTGTTTGAGGTAAGAGTGGAAAACGGATGCAGAACAGACTGGAGCCTGTAAGAGGTCCCAGAGTTGTTCTTGATTAAAAGCTCTGCCTTTTGCACAGCACAGAGAGCTCAGTGAGGGCGGTCGCTGCTATGGAAACCGATAAACCTGGTGTGGGTTCAGCAGGGAAACTGGTTTTTAAAGCCCTTAATCAAGAGCAATGTGTTATCTCATGCTTTTACCTAATGCAGCATCAGTGCATTAAATGATATGGGGAACAAAGGCTTCAACTTTGGCACTCACTGTAGATAAGTTATAGCAGAGAAGGGTCCAGCTGGCTTTTGGCTCGGGAAAATCCTTATCCTTAAACCCCTTATTCCTCCTATGTGAAGTGGGTTATATCTGGGCATCTAACTTTGGGCATGGGTTTCTCCAAGTCATTGTTGCTCTTCAGTGCTATTCCCATCAGCAGCATTTGGAAGGATCTCTTAGGTTATTTCCCCTCTCTCCATCCTGCCTGGTCTGAATGGCTGGGCAGAGTAACAGACAACGCTTTTGCTTTTGCTAAGCTGCCTTTGTCCAGCAGTGTGGCTTTCCTTACGGAAATACACATGGGTTTAGCAGGCAGCAGCACACACAGATGACCAAGCAATTAAATACTGTTTGGTAACTGCAATTCCTGGATACCTCTTCCACCAGTAATTTTGTATCTTCAATACAAAATACTTCATACATAGTATGCCATGGAAAACATAGTAATAAAAAAGAGAAATAGGTGCTCAGCTTCCCGGTGTGCTCTAGGCACTGGCCTCTTCATAGATACCTGTTGTATGGAGTATGGCCCTTTGCTCATGATCTACCCCAGCTTACAAAGAAAAATCAGTTCGGAAACAACACGGATGCAGCTTGTCTGTACCTTACCAAATTCTGCTCCCTCACCTTAGTCTCAGAGGTACTCAAAATTACACAGCACTTTGTAAACTTGAGGAGAGCTGGGCTTTTGAACGTTGTCCAAAATAGAAAGAAAAAAGCTGCAGACAGCAGGAGCATGAACCGAAGGTGCCCCAAGGTAGGAACACAGTGCACTGACTTTGTGACTGCTGGAGTTTAATCCAACTCGAGCAGGATTTGATCAGGCCAGGTCAGGAATCTGTGCATTCCCTGCAGGACAGAGTGTTCTGGACTGACCTGGAGAACGAAGCGATCTTCAGCGCAAACAGGCTCAATGGCTTGGACATCTCCATTCTGGCAGAGAATCTCAATAACCCTCATGACATCGTGGTGTTTCATGAATTAAAGCAGCCCAAAGGTAAGAGGTGTCCTCAGGATGTCACAGCCCTGAATCAGGTTTATTTGAGCTGGCAAATGAAATGCTCCCTGATGTCTCTTGATGAGAGAGAAAGCACAGGTAATAATGGGAAATCAATGCCTAATGTTTGAAGTTCCTGCATAATTAATTCAGCAGCAGCATTTATTGAAGAACCTGCAATTTGCTAATAGCTGTTTAATTAGCATCTTTGATACCAGTGAGTTACTCTTGTCCCTGTGATGCTTCCCATTCATTATGTATTTGGGAAGTTTTTACAGTACTGTGTAAGGTTCCACTCCACTGTACAAACTGTAAAGATGCTTAAGCAGCCTGATAAATTGAGGTAGGGAGTGGAAGAAGGTCTTTTCAGAGGATCTGGTATTTCTTTGCCAAGGGCAAGAAATAAATAATTAGAAAAATAACTTGTCTTTTCTTCCATCCTTGAACAGCTCCAGATTCCTGTGAGCTCAGCCCCCAGCCAAATGGAGGCTGTGACTACTTGTGTCTTCCTGCACCTCAGATCTCTCCCCATTCCCCCAAGTACACGTGTGCCTGTCCTGACAATATGTGGCTGGGTCCTGACATGAAAAAGTGCTACAAAGGTAAATACAGCCATATCTCCATTTCACTATTCCAACAAAACCGTATTTACAGTGAATATATTTCCTGATGGTGGAAACACACACACCACCTTCTGTATTCCACTCCTTGCTGCCTTCTGAGCACAGCAGCACTGTGGTGTCCTTTGCTGAAATCTTGCTTATTTTGGAAAGCATAATAAGAAAAAGATAAAGCAGGAAGGGGGGGGAAAAAGGGCTAGGGCCCAGCATTAAAAGTGTGACTAGTCAATAAATCATTAAAATTGATTACTCATATATTGATATATTGATTATGTCATATATATGCAATATATATTTATATATATTTAGATATCTATAGAGCTATCTATAGATAGATACTGGATCTGGAGAGGCCACAGTCATTGCTGATAATATCCCAAAAAAACGAGTGGCTTCGTTGTAGTTTTCCCTAACATACAATGAGTTCCTGATACAAATTCAGAATCTTCTGAGGTTCTGAAAAAAACCACAAGTTTGTGAACTTCTTTGCTACCTTCAATACAGAGTGGTTTTTTTGTTAGTATTAATAAATCAAGCTTGACTTCAGGAAATAATTTCTGTAGCTTTAGGCAGAGAACTATCAATAGTTTGACTACTGGGAAATAGAATTGGAATTTGGTTTCTGCTTCTCTTCATTAAACTTAACAGATTCCTTCCCAGATTTGTGTCACCATTTGTGATTTGCTTTGTGTACTTGCTTTAACCAAATTTCATTGTTGCTCTTGGTTTTCAGATCTTCCAACTACTGCAGCTCCTGTAGTGGTTTCCACAACCACAGCATCCCGTGCTGCCGGCACCACGACCATCGCCGCTGTACCTGGCAGTGCCAATGACACCACTGAAGTCGTCCCCAAAGCTGTACCAGAAGCTACAATCACCACCCCAAGTCTTCATTTACCTTCCACCACATCCATCCTGATAGATTCTGAGATGACCACTGGAAACAGCAATTTATCACAGCACTGTAAGAGAATGAGATTCCTCTTTTCTTCTTCTGTGTCACAACTCCTCATGCACTGGTGGGACACCTGACCTAATGTCTGAGTTCCAGGGGTCAGGTGCAGGCACATCCTGGTGAACAGCAGGAGACATCAGCTCCTCTCTCTGCAGGCACCTGGGTTACGATGGCTGCTGTCATTCCAGTCACTTGGTGTGTTAAGGAACTTACATCAGCTTTTATCCAAGGCACATGAATGGCCCTGAGAGTTCACATCAGCCCTTGCCTTGTACCCAGTACTGGCTCATCCCAGCTTCAGTGCTGCCTGCAGTAGAATGGATGATTCTGCAGGTGCTTCACCTGTTTTAATTGTTTAGTTATTAACGTGATCCAGCAAAAGTTCTGGATGAAAAATTCCCCCTGTGCAGCTCTAGTGCTGCTGGACATGTGGAATCACTACAGCCCAAGACCAGCTGCCTCTGGTTTGTGTGGCCGTGCTTGGCATGTTAACGTGGCCTCATCGTGACACAGGTTTGAAGTTTTGCATTATTTATCAGAAAAGCATCCCAGTGGAGAGCACTAATAGGCTCTCCTCAATGGAACACCAGCCTACATCTCTGAGCTAACAGGCAATCCCTCCAGGTTCTGCTGCCGAGGCAAAGCAGAAAGGCTGAACTGCTGTTCAAAAAAAAAAAAAATTCTAGTCCAGAGAGAAGATTTTGCTCTGCAGGACCTCAAAGAGGCATGTCTGTTTAAAAACAGTAACATGCTTCTTTTCCCCAAATGTTTCACTGTTTCCATTACATCTGGAAAGCAGCAATACACCACCCCTATCTGTAGAACAGTGATGCAGTGCACTCTGTGCTGCATGGGGAAAGCACAGTTCAATGGCTAAAAACCATTCAGTTCTCTTTGTGCAAGTTTCTTTCAAATGCAATAATTACCTTTTTAATAAGCCATGAAAGCAAGGTGCCTTTATTGTCCAGTTTGGAAATAGTCTGGCTTGTTATTAAGTAAACAACTATATAATGGAACAGCCTGCTACAAGGAAGTATTTAAAAGTTGCACAAATTGGTGTATCAAAAGAAAAAGTACAGTTAGTTCCTCCTATCTCAACTCCTGATATTTTAGCAAAAGTAAATTTTCTATACTGGTGCCCTGTATAAGATCTAAGTGAACATTTTAAAGTATAGAATTTGAAAGGTACATTGAATTTTTTTAAATTATATTTTCCTGTAATTGCTTTTTTCTCTTATAAGTACACTATTGAGTTTTGGGACCATTCTTGTATGCTGGGGCAGGCTGCAGCAATGAGGGATAGATGTATTCACTAACTCGTTAGCTGTAAATAATAAAAAAGGAAAAAATTAAACAGAGAAGCTGTGCAGATGGCTCTGAACTACATTCTCTTTCTGACAGCTCAATAAATCATTAATTGTGTCGGTACTAGAAAGCGTTCTGCTGTGGATTTTTAAGAGCGTTATTCACCATCCCCTGATCTGTGTGTGGCATTTCCATTAAATGTCATGTTTTTAAAGCTGGCCTCCTTTTTTGTGCCTGAAAATTGGAGGCCCAAGCACAGTCACCTCTTTCTGGTCAGAGCTTGCCCGACAGCCGCGTACCGAGCGTGTCCCTTCACTGGCCACGAGCTCTGAGGTGCCCCTGTCCCCCTGCGAGGCAGCGGCGCTGCAGGGACCTCGCTCCTCAGGAGCAGCAGCTCAGCTCAGCCCAGATCTGTGTGCACTGCTCAGCGTCTCCAGAATAATTTTATTATGAAACTTTTTGTAAATTCTTTAATTGCAAAAGCTTTCTGATGGGTAGAACAACATCAGTACTAACAGAAAACCTTCTTTAAAACCAGCAAGTCAGTTAAATGATCAGAACACTTCTGTAATTCCAGATGCAAATGATGATGAAGGCTTCGGTTCAACTGTGACAGCAGCTGTGATTGGAATTGTCATTCCTGTGGGTAAGCAGATTGGATGTAACCTTTGAAGGAGATCACACCGAAGTGCAATACCAAAATTCTGTATTTACCACAGTAAATACACTTTTCCAGTTTTCAGAGGTGGGGTGGGAAAGAGGAACTGTTGAATTGGGGAGAAGTAGCCCAGCTTTGAGAAAATATTGAGGATGGCTGCCAACATGGGAACATCCCAGCAGATCCAAGCCTGGCTGACAGCCCTTTCTCTCCCCTCTCCTCAGTGGTCATTGGCTTGCTGTGCATGGGAGGATACCTCATCTGGAGAAACTGGAAACGGAAGAATACTAAAAGCATGAATTTTGATAATCCAGTTTATAGGAAGACAACAGAAGAGGAAGATGAAGACGAAATCCATATTGGGCGAACTGCCCAAATTGGACATGTGTACCCAGCAGTAAGTACCTGAGGAGATGGCTGATGGAGAAGATTAATTCTGTTGAGAGTTCCAATACAGAATGTGGATTAGTGTTATTTATTTGCCACATAATAACAAAAACCAGAACTTCTTCAGTATCATTGATTAGGCAGAAGCCTAAACTTCTAGGCAGCCCATGCAGTTGTCTTTGAATACAGTGCTCTGTATGAGATACTCTGTTCAAATGAAGAATAATTGTCCTAATCAAGGTACCAATCTGACAAATGTAAAGCTCCCTCAAGAGCAACCTCAGTGTGGGACAGGTGATTACTCATCCTCTACTGGATTCCATTATATCTGTGCTTAGGCTGCTACCAAGTGTCTAAACTATAGTAAGGATAAATTGAGTTTCTCTACAACCCAGGGAGAATATTTTCTCCATAGTAACAGTATAAAGAAAAGTCACATTCTTCACAAGGAGAAGTGAGTGAGGTTCTGTAAGAAGTTAAGGAAAAGGATCCTCCCTCAGAGCAGCCTCCCTGGGGAGAGGAGCACTGGCAGGTATAACTGCACTGTATTTTCAGAAGAGAGCAGGAAGATCCAGAGTAACAAGTGAAGGCAGTACAGCTCCTGTGGGCAGGGAGGTGGGTGCATAATGTCCTGTATCCTCTAAAGGTCCCACACAAGACCGCACTGGAGAAAGTGCCATCCCTTACAAGGAACCTTACCCAATGTACAAGGGCAGGAAACTTTGCAGCACCTCTTTAGTAACTCTTGAGCAAGTGACCTCATTTGAGGAGAAAAAAAATCACTATCTAGAATAGACTTGTCACCAAGTCAGTAGGGACAGCCATGAGAGTTTTAACAAGAAATACAAGTTAGCACCAGTATCACAGCTCACAAAAGTGTGTTTTTTCTCTCCCCAGCGTGTAGCATTAAGCTTAGAAGATGATGGGTTGCCATGAGGATGAGGATGCTGCTCCAATCAAATGAACACTGAACAAATCTGCTTTGGATCACAGAACCTGCTTCTTTTTGATCGTTATTTATGTTGCAGAAGGGTAACCACAAAGTTATAATGAACTGCAAACATCCAAAGGATGTGAGAGTTTTGTATGTATAATCTTTTATACACATTTTAACTTGTTGCACTACCCATTTGTGATAGTGAATAAGCAACAGCTGAGCTACTAACTCAATGTGTACATAACCAGCCAGGCTGAAGGTTCAGTAGCTATTGCTTTATTTTAAGACTATATTTATAGATATTTTGTAAATATGTTGAATATGCTTTGTGGCTATCCATCAACATAAGTAAAATAAATTCTGTACAGGCAGTTTAGAAATATTTATTAACAAAATCTGGATTATAAGATCTGTTCTGTAAATATAGTAGAGGGGTGAGAGTATTTATTTTTTGTATGTTTGGCTTGCTGTGCATAGATTATCTGTGTATATATCTATCTGGACAAGATAGATATATAGGCATATAAATATATACATATATATAAAAATATATACATATATTTTAAAACTACTAGCCTACATTTATGAAAATTAGGGATAATTGAATTTTTACAGGATGTTTGAGAAGTTTGCTTTGAAATCTAAAGACACTATGTAAGAAAGAGCTGTAGTGTAAGATAGCTGACCAGTGAAGCACTCCATAAAGAACAGCTCCTGATTTCCATCCTGGCTCTTAAGGGCTGCTTTTACATTTTCCAGTCTATCCATGAAGAATCCATGCAGTGCATTTAACTGGAGAGCTATTGCCTACAGCATTTCAGTCAGGAGAAACTCTTACAGCACCCAGGGTTTTTGTGTTGTATTGTTGCTTTTTTACAGCTTGGTACAAATCTGATTTGGTTTTTGTTTGTTTGTTTCTAAATGTAAATCTAAATGCTTTTCCACACTGGGAATCTTGCACCTCTCAAATCAGCTCAGAATTAACAGAAACAAAGATTTAGCCATATATTTCCACACTCCCAAGTGAGCGCTCTCTGTGGTTCATCAGGAAAATAACACAGTAACAAAAGTCACTTCCTTCCCTCCTTGCCCTTGTCCCCTGCTCATACTGATTTTAAAAATCCAATTTTAGGAGCTGCTGTGGCCACACACAGAACTCTTTTTGAAGTGCAGCAATTCCCTTCCAAAGTCCTGTCCATGGAACAAGCTGACCCACGGCAGGTCTCCTGGAGCACAGAGCTCTGGGCAAGGAGGCAAGGTTAAAAGCTTGCAAGAGCAGGTTAAAACCTCCCAGCCCTCCCAGTGTCTTTGGCTGGGTCATCCTGCACCTGACAGAAAAAACACTTGTTTTTTCTCATCCCATTCTATGGGATTTCCTGGGAATTCTGTGGGAAGAGAATACACTTACCTCCTACTGCATAATGGACTAGTACCTCCCTGAACTGTACCAAATCCTAGAGAAATCTTCTCCATGTTTTTATGTCAGTCCAAGCTTTTGTATTTGAGTGAGTAGAAGAAACTCAGCCTGAGTAGGTTTGGGATTTTTTTTCCCTTTGTTTTCCTTTCTTTTAGAATAAATTTACAGTGTAATGTGAGCTGGAAGCTGATTCTTGACTAAGAGAAGGAAGAAAGTGTCTAAAGCCCTGGTATGGATTACAAACATAATTCGTACTCTCAAATGCCTCATGGCCTGCACAGACAATACAGAAGTAATCAAACATCCTTCTATTCCAAATTTTAGATTTTAAGGCAGTGACAAAATGAGTGAGATATCCCATCCTTGTAAGGTATGAAGCTCTCTTTCTACAAATCCATGCACTGTGTGCATGAAGAAAAAAGCTGAGAAAGGCTGTATGTGATAACACTGTAACTAACAGACGAATGTAAATATATATGAAAGTTCTACAGTTTTGATACTTTTTTAAGAACACACAAACAAACCTGTACAAACCACGTGTGAAAGGCTGCAGGTTTTTTCAAACCATTGTAAATGAACACGATGCGCCGTGCTGATTTCAACCTTTACAGATTTATAACTACTGAGAAGTCAAACACCAAATTTGTTTTTTAAGAAATTAATTATTTTAAATAACGGTTCGGATTGGTAGGGTGATATTTAACATTGTAATCATTTCTGCTCTGTCTTGTCATACTGAAGTTCTGTTAGAGTAAGTTCTTGCTTGGTGCCTTTTGTGTTTCAGTTCTACCTTCCGGACAAAAGGCCCAGGGAGGGGCGGGGGGGCTCTGTGTAACACTTGCTGTACTGGAAACCAAATGAACACGTTTGTAAAACAGTGCACTGTTTCTATAGAAAGATTAAATTTTTTTATCTGGGACTACTGAACTAATTATTTCATGGTGTCTGAAAGGGGACTGTATCATATTTTGGTCTGAGTTTTCCCTAACTCTTAACTGCCCAAACCCAGAGTGGGATTTGGGAGCAGTGCTGTGTAATGCAGCTGTTCAGCTTCAGCGTCACAATAGCAGCACTGGGGACAGTTCATATGCCACACATGACTCAACAGAGCCTTTTGTTCTGAATTGTCTCTTTCTGCCACTTTGGTTTTGGTCACCTGCAAATCACAGGGAAATCAGCACCAGGTTCATTATTTCTCAGAGCCTAACAATTCCATCAGTGATGTAACAGAGTAAAACCTCCCGTGGTACAAGTACACCAGTCCTTACCCAGTGTGAGAAAATGTCCCAAAAGTGAACAGTGCCCACAACAGAACTGGTGGAGTTTTTAACCTGAACTATTAGATGCTGGACTATTCAACAACTAATTGCAAATTACTGTTTCTTAGAGCTTTTGGTAAAACACCTACAGAAGCTGCAAAACGCCTTACAGCCACACTTATGCCATCCTCAAGAAAAGACAGAAATACTGCTATTCTTGGAATATCAACAGGCAGACTCAACTTTTTTTCTTTTAAACATACAAACAGTACCTTCCATGGAAATAAAGCTGGAAAAAGTACTGGAAGTATGACAATAGCTTTGGCTGGAGACACGAGTGACTCAGAACTAAACACACAGCTTGCTCTCTCTTCTCTGTCTCTTGAAAAAACAAAGTCCTGGGTAGTACAAGACAATACAGTACAATACAATCTTTCCCCATCACAAGTTGTACAAAGCCCTTGGAAGCAGTGCATTTATTGAAATTCTCTTTCAGTCAATTTTTTGCCCCAAAGGAAGCAGCCAAGCAGGTAAAACTTTCCAGGCACAAAGAGTTATTACCAAACTAACATGGACTGATGTACTGGTAAATATCAGTGGTTCAGTTTTCTATCTAACTGAAAATAGTTTTTTCTTACTTCAAAACATTTTTCCCTTTCAGTTACGTCTTTTAGCACAGTAATACGGTAACAAATAGAAAAAGTGAAACAACAAAAAGATTTCTCTCCAGGTCTAAACAGCAAGGACAGCACAAAATAAAACTGAAAGAGCCTCATAAGAGTCCCAAACCTACCTGGGCATTAAGGCATGCCTCCCAAAACAACTCCTTATTTAAATTATTTATGCTGTATTAGCAATAAAATTCTATTTTTTGTTTCACTTTTTACACACAGTAACTGTATGGTCTGAGCTAATCCACACCACCACTGTTCTGCCTACTTCCATTAAGATGCTCTATGGACTACAAGGACTCATATAAGTCCCTTAGTGTTTATGTAACACATGTAACTCAGTCACCTTTCTGCCTTCTGCAGGAATGTGTGTGCTCATTTCCTTACACTTTGTTCTCCATCAAATCAGCCCTTCAACTTTGGGAAACACTTAAATCTATCTTCCTAATTTACATCCTTGCCTTGAAGCAGAGGGCTACAGCCATGGGCTGTTGTGAGCTCTTTCACTGCTCCAGTGCCGGCATTTATAGAGTGGTGCCAGCTCCAGTTGTCTCCTAAATGCACAGTGTCAACACTGGAAGGATTCAAGGAGAAAAAAGCAACAGAGACGGTGAATTTAGATAAGGGATACAGCAGCCACCCTTTAGATTCAAGCTACAGTCCATTTGCACATGGACATGCTGGGTGCTCAGTAGCCAGCTCCAAACACTGATTAACAAAACACCCACACCCACACAGTCCCTCCTGCTTCCACTGCAGGTCCTGGGGCTCTCTCTCCTGCTCAAGGGTAGCCCAGAAATGGCACACTGGGTGATGAGGGCACTGTTACAGTCCCAGCTGGGGACTTAAGAGAGTTGTTCCAGTTGTAGTTTGAAGGTTGTTATGGCTTGTCCTGATGACAACACTTGGGGCTGCAGCTTTGCAGCTACATGTTCTGCAGCAACCTGCACGGGATCATTCCCGAGGAATGGCAGCGAGCACGGCCTGGCCATGACTGTCACTTATGAGGTGAAATGTGTAAAGTCAGGGGTGAACCAGAGCCCCCAGTCTGTGCCAGGGACAGGGCTGGCCAAACTCTTTAACACAAAGTGTGAACCTGAACCCTCACCTGCCCCAGTGGGCTGAAGAAAAGGGATGCTCACCAGCCCTAGTTACAGGAGTAAAACATACACGGAGCCACGCACATCAGTAAATAATCTGCTGGGGGACGAGGAGATAGAGAAAATCAGGAGCAAAGTTAAACCTAGTGGGGAGGAGGTGTTTTAAGATTTTGGTTTGTTTCTCATTATCCTACTCTTATTTAATTGGTAGTAAGAGAAATTAATCTTTCCCCAAGTCCAGTCAGTTTTGCCTGTGACAGTAACTGGTGAGGGACCTCTCCCTGTCCTTATCCCCAGCCATAAGCCTTTCATTGTGTTTCTTCTTCTCTCCCCTCCTGAGAATGGGAGTGACAGAAGGGCTTTGGTGGGCAAATGGTATCCAGGCAGGGTAAACCCACCAACCCCAAAAGAGAAAAATGGGGGTTTCACTTTCTACAGAGACCAAACTGGCTCTTAGATGAAATGTGCCTGGCCAGTAGGTTGGCAGGCTCCTTACACCCTGGGGAATGGAACGAATGCATGGTCAGCAAGGAATGAACTGAGCCACCTTGTTTTACTTGTATGGCTTCAAGCACCAACTGCCCAGCCAAGACACAAATCTCAGAGTCCAATTTTACACAGGTAAAGATGAACTTGTGGCTTTTGCTATCACAGCAGCAGAGACAGCGACACAAACGATCAGCTTCACAACAGATCACCTCCCAGAGCGCTCCCAGAAGGTGGGCTACATGCCTCAGGGTGCTGAACGTGGATTTCTCATCCCAACAGCGATAGCAACTTCCAGAAGAAGCCAATGAGCACCAGTTCAGGCTGAGTTCTTAGCTCTTACAGGAGGGCAGTAATGCTAATGTGTATCTGCACCTATGCATCAGCAAGCAGAATGAGAATTACATGCTTTAAAAAATGATACTCTTTTTTCAAATTATTTGCAGCATTCAAATCTCTCCATGTACCTCAGTGGGAGAACATTTCCTTACGGGATTAGCCACAGCTGCCTGCTAAGTTCCCCACACTATCAAGGAAACCACTGTAATCTTGTCAGTGGTGATAAGGCAGTACCTTAGCAGGGAGCTGAAGTTATGTCAGTGAAACAAGCAAATCTCCCTGATAGTTTGATAGGCCCCTGCCTGGTTCCAAGGATGGTGTACATGGGATTAGAGAAGGCTGGACTGGTAATTTTGTCTTCACATCAGTTCAGTTCTTCAGCCCCTGCCTTGAGGCTACAAAGTCAGGTGGAAGAGGAGCGGTTTTACCTGCAGTTCTTGGCCAGGTACAACTGAGGCCAAATAACAAAGACATTCCACATTACCCTATTCAGGACTTTATCTGCTGAGTCTTCCAATCAAGGAATTAATTAGCTCCAACTGCAGTAATTTATTTTCATGCATATATTCCCCCACTGGGGCTCAGCTAAAAGCACATACATTAATTTAATTCAAGCCATTACACATAAAAGATGATGGGAAGCCTTACAACCAAACATTCAAGAAAAAAATCTCTGAATCTACATATTTTACTAATAAGGCACAGACCTAAATAAGTTCTAAGCAAAGAGAACACCTTGAAATGATACTTAGAAGACAAACAATACTTGGAAGGTAATATTTAGGTCTAAGTTTCATTGACAGCAATTTTCTTACAAAGGCTAAAGTTGACTTCTAGACTTCCTGTAATGAAAAGCTGACTCAAAATTATTGGAAATTTACATTATTGTTAGCAATATCTGAAACAGGTGTCACATTTAAAAGCCTGGCCTCATGAACTGACTTCATATTACTTGGATACTAAAGGCATCAGTGGCAATAAAAGTCATGAAGAAGTTAGTAACAAAAACTTTTTCAATCACATCAGTGGCTGGCAGCCTGTAGAGGAGCAGGTGAGATTAACAGAATCTCTTCCTATAGAGGTCTTTTTGCAGGAAAGGCCAAATTAAAACCTTTCTGCCCTTTTGGAGTTCAGTTGACACAAGCTCCATCCCAGTGTGGTGAGGCATGAACTCTCCAAACTACATCTCCCCTTGTTTCTTCTGTTTTTTTTTTTTTTTTAAGGTGATTTAAGAACTATCCATACAGACTCCAGTCATAAAAACCTCCTTTGTCTCCTGCAGACTAAGAGACAAAAACAAGGGCTTGGGCTCACAGTCACCAGTGACAGTTACAGTTGTTCCTTTGCCTTGGCTATAGCTCTGCCCAGGACATAACTACAAATGAGCAGTGATGCTTTAATCTTTACAACTTACATGCACAACCACCAAATACAGAACATTTTGGTACTTTCTTCAGTCATGTTATCAGTTTGCAGAAGCTCATAGAGCTCCAGTATTTGCTGCCCAGAGAGGCTGTGGCTGCCCTATCCGTGGAAGTGTTAAAGCCCGAGTTGGAATATCCTGGTGTAGTGGAAGGTGCCCCTGCCCCTTTAAGATGATCTTAAAGGTCCTTTCCAACCCACACCATTCTGTGGTTCCATGAATATGTAAGGCCCCAAAATGAATAAACTAGAGAGAGAATGTATGATATTCAAAGTATGATCACTGGCCTAGAATAGACTTTAAGTAATAGAAATATACACAGATAGGGATGCACCCCAAGCCTGATTTATACACAACCAAAGACATGGGCCATCTGCAGACCTAGATAAATTAATTGAGAAGCTGTGACAGGAGCATATGATGATGATGTGTTGTTTGTAGCACATTACTCTGGACTTTCAGCTACACTATGCCAGGAATTAGCAACAGTTATGGTTTCCCATAGCAACAGGATATATGGGACAACTTGCTCAGGAAAACCTAGCTGAACGGGAGCTGTACTTCCCATGGTGAGCCAAGCCAGGTGTTCCCTTGGTCTGCAAGAAAGTGAAACAAGGCTCCTCCATATGATCTGCAATACTTCTTGAATTTAGTCAAAATGTACCCCTTTTCATAGCAGCTGGTGTTTTACCACTCCCACACTGCTTCAGACCCTGCAGACAAGCCTGGTCAACCCAAAGGAGGATGGACTAAACGGACTAAACTTGCCCTTAGATTCCCCTGTTGTCATTAATTTAGTAAGTCCCGTGCACAGACTTGTGCTCCCTAAGTCCCTGTCCTTCAGTCACTGTCCCCGCCCAGTGACCACACTGCACCAGTGTGACCAGCTCTGCTCTGCTTTAAAAGTGACTGCCCAGCAAGGCGCTGCAGGTAACGCAAATGACTGCGTGCACATCTCCACTGCCTGACCCGATAATACGGTGTCACGTCAGAGACGGCTTCTCTTTGAGAGCTCTCACCTTACAGAGCAGGTGGGTATTTGGCAAATCCACCCCCCAGAACTGGACAGGGCAGGGATGAGCCAGGGGAGCAAACTGGAGCTTTCTGGGGGGAGCACAAACAGCACAGTATCAAATGCCTGCTCATATCTTGGCCAAAACACAACACACATCAGCATTTGTACTTATATATTAATGTGATGCAGAATTATCTCCCTCTTCCCTCAGGGACCCATGTGCCATCTGTGTGACCTACACAGGCAGGCTACAAAGGGTTCAATTTAATCCTAAATACTGGAGCAGCACTGTCTAATGAGCAGGTATACAGATGCCTTTTAATTTCAGTGAGTCACTTCAAGGCAAAAGCTCTAATGAAGACAACATAATTTGTAGTGTCAATAGCTATTACTGCTGTGAGGGCTCCAGAACACAGTGAGCTTTGATTTAATGTCTCCCTTTTAGAGCACACTCTATGTTCACAACAAGAACAAGGCCAAAGAGGAATAACCTTCAGGTGCTCCTGCACATCAGGAGCACCTGATCAGGAGTCCACAGCCATACATTATTTTGATTACCATTCCCTCATTTGAGAAAAATCAACACAGTGCTATCAGAATATTTATGTCATCAGACCCAATGAATCTCCAACAAGATGTGAAATTATATTCATAAAGTATTAACTACTGCATTTTTGAGAGCACCTCTTGATTTTTTGGGCTACAGGGATCCCATCTTTTCCAAATCAAGCAGTAACTTTGCTGGCTGACCTTAATCTTCTGCAATATCAGTTTTGCCTACTTACCCCCACCTCTCCACCAGCAGGCGTCCAGTATCTCCTCTTCTCCACCAACATTTTTAAAGAGTAAATGCTGATCAAAGTATAAAGTTTGCTTCTGGAGAGGGTGAGATGAACTGATAGGGAAGGAACGTGAAATAGGAATGATCTGAGAGCAATGGCAATTAGAAAGAAACAAAAGGCAGCTGGGC
>VXAZ01007995.1:704287-728201 GCA_013399875.1 Gymnorhina tibicen
AGGGGAGGAGGGGGAATGGCCCCAGCTGAGACTTATTCAGAAGATTTGATAATCCTCTAACATGGAATTTTAACCTCCAAGTGCATACACACAGGTGCTACTGATGAGAAGCAGAACAACTATAAAGAAAAAATAGAGGATAACTTTTTAGATGTGAATTCATGTCAGCCTTTGGCACCTGATCATTAGTACCAGTACTTAGTATAAAGCAAAAATATTTGGCAGTTTGAAAATTGTGCTCACATATAATTACTGTGCTGGCATTCACTACATTCAACAAGACGATGCAAAGAACTGCATGGTAATTTCTGATAAAAAGGCAACTCCTCCAGCCCCTTCTTTACACTATTGTGACAACACAGGACGACAAAGATGATTACTTTCTTTTCTACCACTACCCTAAAATTAAGCCTTTCCCCACTGACACTCATTTGGCTTAACACCTCTGATTTGATGAGCACATGGAAGTAAATCTTTTTTAGTTCTTCTTTGACCATCTCAAAGACTGCTGGAGTAGAACTGAAGTAAGGCAAACAAGTCAGTGATGAGCTGGCTGCAACAAAAATACAATTTTCTTAGCAGAAGAGTCACATTATATATTTCCCATCAGACCTCCATATTCTAAAATATTTTCATTTTTCTTTCTTAGTCTATGCAAAAAACTCAGTCACTGTCTTCTACTGACACTTGATTTTGAGACAGAATGCAATTCACTCCCCTAAGAAAAAATACTAGAGTGGGAATCTCTTCAAGCTCTTGGATAGTGAACAAAACCTGAAAAAAATCTATATGAACCTAAATGGCTTATAAGGCTAGCACAGCCGAGACATTCATGTTTCTGTAACCCAAATGAAACAGATACTGAAGTAAGATACCTGCCTGTGCAGGCACCTTTGATATACCAGACTGCAGGACAAACTACCCAGCTGCAGCTGAGTTGACTTGGGACAAGTGAAGTTAGGGGGAAAAAAGAGAGAAAAAAATGCAAGAAAAGAAATTCAGCTTCAGCAGAAATAATGCAGTTTTAATGGACCGTGGAATATCAGATACCCAGCAAGAAGATGACCTTTTCTTCAGTACTGAAATAACAAAGCCATAGAACACAAATGCTGATAAACCAACTTCAACTTTACAAAATCAATTTATGTGAGAATAAAAGAACAAAAGACATGACCTTTTCTTCACTATTAAATAAACCAAATCCATTCTACTGAAGTCTTCTTTTCGAACAAAAGTTATTGCCTGACCTTTCTTATTCCACTGCAGGATGCAAAGTGATTGGGCAAACATTCAGGCTCTTCCATTCTTCCTAAATCAGAGGTTTGTGCCACCACAGAGAGGAAACTGTGCACATCTTCCCCAACCCCACCACAGGGGCGGGTTCTGTAGGTACCATCAGAGATCTGTGACATGGCCCTAAGAGGAGGGGCAAAGACCACACAGGCAGGTGCTGGAACAGGAGTGGATATTTAGGCTGGAATATGGCTGCCTATCCAAACCAGCCCTGTGTCTCCACAGGATCCTGCATCACACAAGTATCAGCTCATGACCTGCACAGTGAAGACTATTAGAAGTGATATAAGTTAATGGAATGTTTTATCTTGTATATCAACTAGATATTATATACAGAACACTGACATAATTTTGTATGCTATTCTCAAAGAATCAGAAGCACAAACTACATTACCTGAAATTAATTTTTTGTGTGATAATTTATTGGATTCTCTACACAAACTGTTTTATAAACAGCGTGGAATAAAAATATGTAACTGAATGATAATTAATGTAATGACAGTCTAAACATAATTTTACCTGTAATATTTCTCTTGTGGAGGCAATGACCAAGTTATGTTCAACGGATGGATGTTGCTGCCTGGGATAACAGAAAAATAGGTTTATTCATTGAAAATAGAAATGTGTTATTATTTCCAATCCTTTTAATCCCAAGAACCATCTGTGGGCAAGGCCTTTTATTTGACACAGAAAAAAGCATATGCAAGTGCATTTGCCTGTGTAGAAATATATAAAAATATATACATTAATTCCTGAAGCTGCCATCCACCACTCTGTTAAAGTGCTGTCAATAAGGAACTGCTTGTGCACCATCCCCATGGTTTGACAGGATGGACTCACAGTAATCCTGACTGACTGGAAATCAAGGGTAATTTTTTGAGAAAGACAAATCACTTTATTTTGAGAAATAACTCCCTGGCTTCTGGAAGGGGATTAGTGTATTATAGCCAGTATCATCCTGTTCATCTTAGTTGTTTCCATTCTCCTATTTTTTTCCTTTTATATCACTGAAAAACTGCCAATGACATGAACATGGAACAGAACCAGTCTGATGGCTCCTAGGGGCAGGACAGCAGTTATGCACAGCAAAACAGAATCTTGAAAAAGATGACCAAGAACTCTCTGAGATCAGGGAAAAAGGACAGGAGAACACCAAGACTGAGAATTGTATCTCCTGGCTGTAAAATAATAATGCTGAAACCTGAGAATCGGAGATTATATACGTTCATGCAGTATGGAAGGGAGAGTTTTCTGCCAAAAAGCCCAGAGAAGAGGTGGAGAGACTAAATGCTGGTGCACTTAGATCTGAAGAATAAAGAGTATTAGCGAGCAACAAGGATCTGTGACACTGCTAATTTCAGGGCCTGCCCATCTATTGCTTCTCAGAGCTATGAGACCCCTGAACAAAAGCCATGGGAAGTATACTGTGGAAAGGTACATTTACTGATAAAGCAATCTTTTTCTGGATTAAAAAAAAAAAGGGGGTTGCCATGGCAACCCTGAATGAATTCAGCACATCACCTGCGCATGAAGTCTATCTGCAAGGGACCTCTTGAAAGCTGAGGGTTTGCTTCTTGCTCGGGATCCCTCAAAATTGTACAAGGTTTTAAAAAATAAGGAAATGGATGGGACTTCTGCATCCACCAGATCAAAGCCTGCTCAAAGGCACAGTTATCTATGTAAAAGGAAAGCAATGTATTTTTCTTGACAAAAATTTTCAAACGGCTGTGAAGACTGGAGAGTCTGATGCATGCAGGGGACAAGCAAGGCTGGAAGTTTTCTGTGAGAAGGCAGATATGCCTGAGGTGTTTCCCTTTTTGCTAATGAAGCCTTGTATTTGGATTTCCTGACCTACTACACCAGTTTCTTTCTTTATAGAATAAGGGAAAAGACACAAATATTGAAATCAAATACACTGGAAGAATGAGTGGTTTAGAGATTATGACAGGCATGAGAAAAAAATGAAATGCAAAACCAATTAAAAAGTACACAGGTAAAAACGTTAGAAATAAATAAAATTCAATTTAACTTTTTGTCAAAGTGTAACAGAGAACATAAGGCCCACTTAGAGCAGCATAAGCATGCCTAGAGTAAAATCTAAAAGTTTCTGTTATATATGCACTGCCCCAGGTCTCTCACCTCTGTAAAGCTTGTGAAATTCTGGTGTGTCAGAAGGTTCTGTCAGAGCTTGGATTAAAAAAAACAACAAACTTGGTAAAGCATTTCAATGAAAAGAAAAAAAATAGAACAGCGTTTATTGAAGATAAAGCAAGGCCAGATGGAAGCAAGGGAAAGTTTCTTTGTAGCCCTTGTCTGAAGTATCATCTCAAGCAGCTCAGCACAACCAGTATATCCTTCCAACCAAGGGGGTAAAATGTCCAACACTCTTTGCTTTTTTTCACATTTATAGAGACATAACCCACCTCTATAGGAAGGTCATGGGCTGAAGGCTAAATAAATACCTGTGTTCACTCCCTGCCACCAGGGAAACCTTTAAAGAGTTTGGCAGATTTGTTTAAACAAAATCAGTTTACACAGAAATACATGACTAGAATACAGCACTTGGCTAATGTCGAAATGAAGAGCCTGAAACATGCAGTGACATAAAATACCTCTTTCTTATGTAATACCAACATTTTGGGGAACTACTTAAGAGGACAATTCACAAAGGCTAATTTCAGTCTAAATGTGCAGATTCTTCCTCAGAAGCAACCACTGGAGACCAGCTTCCCCATGTCAGCCCTCGTAACTATCTCTGTAAAATTTTGAAGTGAGAATTAACACACATCTATTTTTAAATAAGAGCAAATCCTATTTTGTGTGAGTTCAAGACACAGTTCTACCATGAAAAATAAATAAACCATTTAAATAAGTAATATTTGTTTTCTTAAATGATTTGTGGAAATAAACTCTAAAGAGGTGGATTCATCAGTACTGGACCCCAGATACTCTTAGTTCTCATACAGCACTGCACCTCAACTTTCAGCCTTGCCAAACCCAAAAGATTCAGATGGGGGCTGACTTATTAAATAAGAAAGTCAATTACATTATAAACTCGCATTTGACACAAAAATGATCTGTAGAAAAAGCAGGGAATCAAAATCAATCAAAACCAAAAAGCTTCATTAAAACTCACACAAATATTCACTTGGGAGAGCTGATCTTGTCTGAGGGCAGGGGGGTGAACACGGCAACAAGGACAGACCCTTCCAGTCCTGTTTTCTATTAATTTCCACTAATCTGTCTCCTTTTTAGGCACTCATTTACACATAGGAGTCTAAGCTAGGCTTAGGATTTGGTTCTTCTAATACAGAAGTCAATACACCGAATTTTTGTTTACTAAGTCATCACCAGTGAGAACTGCCTTGTGAGGAAACAGAGTCTTTCAGTCAATAACCAGCCACAGCAGCACAGCCCTGTGGGGAAAACCTCACCTCAGAGTAATAAGGTTGTTTTACTTGGCACCAAAACAATAAATGCTCCTTCTTAGAGCTGTATTTTTAACCAAGTAGATGAAATTTAGCCATATTGCAATTTCAAAATAGAAACGGGGATGTCTCTCCTAAATAGCGCATTAAAATGCACAGCTTAGGGTTAACACAGCACCCCCCAGTTTGTCCCCTAACAGCCACAATGCACTGCTGACTCGGCTGTATTTCGATACTCATTATCTCTCACACAATGCAGAGGCAAAGGAATTAACATTCTTCCAACCCAGAACAAAACTCTCTTCCCAGCAACTAAAGAAGTAACACAGGCATAACAGGAGCTACATGCAAAGTCAAGATCCACACCATGGAGCACATTAAATGCTATGGAACACAGGTTAAAGAAACATTTTAGGGATTTTTTAACTTTCAGAGATTGTATTTTCTTACTTTCCTCAGCAAAAGTAGTTTCTTTGATAAGGGAATCAGATACAACGGATCTCTGCAGATACAAGGAAAAAGAGTTGCATAAATTTCTCTGTGTTTGGAGCGTGGTTTCACAAGTTACAGACATGGAAAAATACCAGAAAACAACCTGACTGATTTGCAATCTGTGAAAAAAATTCTGTCACCCAGTTCTCCAAAGCATTCAACATTTCTAGTGAAGAGAAAAAAATAGCAGAAATACAACTATTTCAAGAAACAATCACAAATCTTGCAATCTTAAAACTAAGTTAAATTATGGATCCAAAGTAGGTTGATTCATTCAAGCTATCTGCTCTTTTACTGACATGAGAAAAAACCCCAAATAAATAGAAATATTCAGAGCATGGTAATCTGATTTCTCCCATTTTTCCAAGTCCCACAGATACCTGTTCCCCATAGGTCGGAGGAGAAAATCATGTAAATTTTGCTCTTCTTAAAAAAACAAACAAAAAACCCCCTAACCCAAAGCCGTTATAAACCAGTACCAGTATCAAGATTCCATATGCACATTGTTACATTACAGTCCTTCTAGCATATGTAAAACGATGCTTAAAATGTGTGCTTATAGAGATATTTTCTTCAGAGACAGAACAATCACTGTTTATATATGCTGTTAAGCAGAATGAAAAGAACTACAATACACGCACTTGTGCCTTTCACAAACACATACTTAAGCCAATGCATTCAAGCATAGCATGTTTGGGATTGTAAGATATTGTCAAGATAACCCAAACACCACTGGCAGCAATTCTCTACCCATTGTATTGCCATCAAACATGACATTTATTTTACTTAGACAAAAAAAATAATATATACACAGAAAAAAACCATTTTTATCTCACCTATAATATGCATTTATCATAAAATATGTTACAATGAATATAGAGAACTCAAAGACAGTTGACACCTCCAGAAGGATTTAAAATGCAGGTTCTCATGATAACTCCTATGCCAGTTTGCCGTTCCTTCTAACGCAGTAATTTAAATAAATATACATTAAGCACTGATATTCCTGAAAGGGCTTATAAACAATTTAAACTATTGCAGTGGAGTTATTTTCTCACAAAAAAAAAAACCCCAAACCAAACCAAACCTCCAAACTTAGAGACAAACCACAGTACTTGGTATTACCTTTAGATTGGACAACCAAGTTCACAAAATTAGCATGGTAATAATTCTGCCAAAAAATCCTTCAATCTGGTATAAATACAAATGTTACATTTTTTAAGGTTATGTTTGAATTTCTTTGCAGTACCTGCAGATGTTATAAAGCAACTGGTTGGCTATTTCTGTATCAGTAGGACTCTTCTACTGAAGGGACAACTTTTAGACATTTTATAGAATGGAAATTCCTAAAGAATGCAGAATGCAACTGGGAATATTCAAGCACAAAGATGTGAAAAACAATGAATTGGAGTAAATGTTGCTTGACTTAGCCTTGCTGTAACTCTAAGGAAAGCAGAGCGAGCTCCATTAGCCCTGCACTGGGATGTGAGGCAGCACCACCTGAATGAAATCATGTTCATCAGTGTAAACCTGTTTCCAACACCACAGTGCAAACCACCCTCCCCCATTCTGTGTCCTCAATAAAAAGTGTCCTGTCTAGCGATGAGCACAAGAGAGACCCTTTTTCTGAAATTTTCTTGCAGAAGGGAATATTTTACAAAAGGACCTGTCTCTGGTTATCTCCTTCCAGCAGTTCCCAAATGAGAAAAGGGTAGGATTTACCCCCAGTCCATTTACTCTCAAACCTCAAGCCACCAGTGCTGAGGGATCTCAACACACCAGTCCCAGTGAAGCACCAAACTGCTTCAGAAGACAGAAATTTGTAATTCTTTTCATTTTGCTTAAAATTGGAAACACACAGTGCTTGTGTCCATGGCATGAGGAAGTGCCTTTGGGATTAGTTCAACTGGTAGAGTACAGGGCTGATATTAACAAGGTCGTGGGTTTGATCCTTGTGTGGGCCACTTGATGATGATATAAATTTGATGATTGTTGGGCCCCTTCTAACTTGGAAGGGGCGCAGTATAACAAGGTGCGTATCAAATTCTTGCAGTAACGCCGAATGCAACCATCAGAGCTCATAACAAGTGGCCACCAACTCATCATCTCTCTTTCATTAGTATGTCTTAATAACACAAGAAGGCTATTATTAGTAACAAGTGCATAACTGTTCCCCCGCGGGGTCCGCCGACGGCCCGAGATTCTGTCCTGGCAGCGGAGGTGCGGCTATCCCTCACCTGACACCGTCTCGTGTCGCTATGGGATCGCCCCGGTTGGCTTTAGGCCGTGTCCCGGCTGAATTTCGGCTCGGTTCCGGCTCTTTCGGGGTTGGATGTTGGCTCTGTGCCGGTGGGGTCCCGCTGAGGGCGCGGGACCGAGCTCCCCCCTCACAGACAGGCCTTTCCCACCGCCGCCCGCCAGAGGGCGGCCGCGCGCGCCGCCGCTCCGTGCGCGCCAGGAAGCGCGGGCGCCAGGAACAGGCGCTGACGTTTGTATGCCGGGGTGCGGCGTGGCCATGGCGAGCGACTTTTACCTGCGGTACTACGTGGGGCACAAGGGGAAGTTCGGACACGAGTTCCTCGAGTTCGAGTTCCGACCCGACGGTGAGAGTGGGGCGGTGGGCCGCGCTCCCGGAGGGTGGGGTATCGGGCCGCGGGTAGCCCCGGCGTGGTTTAATGCCCGGCCTCTCCCCACAGGGAAGCTGCGCTACGCCAACAACAGCAACTACAAGAACGATGTGATGATCCGAAAGGAGGTGAGGGCAGCTGCGAGTCAGGAAAAGAGCGCACAGCGCGGCTGCGGGCGTTTGTGCCGGCAAAACGGAACCGCTCTGAGGGCGTTTGTGCCACAAACAGGAACTGCTGCGCAGGGCCGCGAGCCAGAGGGACCGGTGGGCAGGGCTCGGGCTGGATTTCGTTGCTGCGATATTGTGGGCAGAGTTGTATTTATTTCTCTGTCCGAATGTTGTGTCCAGGCTTACGTGCACAAGAGCGTGATGGAGGAGCTGAAGAGAATAATCGACGACAGTGAAATCACAAAAGAAGATGATGCTCTGTGGCCTCCTCCTGACAGAGTGGGCCGACAGGTGGGTGCACAGTGTATCTTCTAATTGCTCTTTAATTTTCATATGTTAGCTCCTTGGAAGCACAACTAAACTTTTCCTTCAAGCCAGTATTGTTTCCAGCCAAAAGGGAAACAAATACTGCTTTAAAACCTGAGTAGTGCCTCAGTGGCAGTGTAGTTGTGGAAGCTAATATGATCCAAAGACCTGCTGCATTCGAAATCTTTGTTATAGGAATCTGTAATAAATAATAAAAACCATCACAGTACTGAAGTATTTCTGTAACTGGTACCATGAAGCAATAGAGTTCCTATAACCTTTTATTTTTCAGGAGCTCGAGATAGTAATTGGTGACGAGCACATCTCCTTTACCACGTCAAAAATCGGTTCCCTCATTGATGTAAATCAGTCCAAGTACGTACTCTGCTTTTTATGCTTGTTTCTATTTACCAGTCTGTATTAGGACTTCCTGATTATTGGGTACATGTATTTTTTATTGTTTCAAATTACAAATCAGCTCCTGGGGGCACCAGTACTCTGTGTTGCAGCAGAATGTGCCAAATGCCTTTAGACTGTGGCATTACAGGCTGTGTTTTCAAACTCACTGGGAGCAGGCCTTGCTGTAGGAACCCTGTTACTCACATACAGAGTCTGAGCTGCCATTGGCCTGTTTGTACCAGTTTCTTTGGGAGTATCAAGATACTTGTATTTCACCTAGGCTGAAAATACTGACTATCATGGTTGTGTTTTTTTTTTTTTTAATCCTAAGTGCTGTTGATACTTGCTTTCATGATGAAAATGCATATTTTGTAAAGACTTAAAATGTTCACAGTTGGAATGGAACAGAATATTTAATCAATCAGTGTAGAATGAAACAAATCTGTTAATCATCTAAAAAGTCCCCATATAGGCTTTGGGTTTTTTTAATACATTAGTTCTGTAACCTGTTCTCCAAGAGCATCAGTCTTAAACTTTTCCCCCTTTCTTCCTTCTGTTGTGCACTGCAGAGATCCAGAAGGCTTGAGAGTGTTCTACTACCTGGTCCAGGACCTTAAGTGTCTCGTCTTCAGTCTTATTGGACTCCACTTCAAGATTAAGCCAATATAAATCAGACAAACTTAAGTTTGTATTGCAACGTCAGCAGTGGGGGTGGGAAGGGAGGATCCTGTTCCAGTTCCTCACTGTTTCTGAAATTTTTGTGTATTTTAGATTATTTTTTTGAATTGTTGTTTTTGTTGTTGTTACAGACTGTCCATGACTCAATAAAAGGATGAGATTTGCATTTTTAATTTTTAAGCTGTGGTGAGAGACTGACTTCTAACACTTCTTTTATAATGGTGCCTTCAGAGTGTGTCACTTCTCTTGTATCACACACACACTGTACTTGTCTATGCAAGCAGAAAAAGGAATGAAGCCTGGCTCTGTGAAATGGAACTTTTGCCAGCTGTCAAGGCAAACTTTTGTTACTATCCTGAGTTGGTTATTCCATTGGCCAGACAAGCATAACATCTGACTCTGCACAAGTAACTGGTTATAGCAGACACACATCACCATCATCCCAGATAAGCAACGGGCCACTCAGGAGCCATCCAGGATCTTCACTGATTGTCCCGTCCAGCTTCAGAGAAGCTGAAAAGCAACCTAGAATGTGCTTAGTTCTAGTCTAGCAGATCTTTTGTGCAGCATTAGTTAAAAGATTTCGAGGCATCCCCCACAGGCCCCGAGGGTGGTCCCCATGGCAGTACTGCCAAACTGCACCTTTGCTTTCTCTTAATCCGTCTATGGTGTCTAAGAAGCCGCTGCGATTAAAAAAAAAAAAAGTGGTTAATTGACGTTCAGTACTGAAAACTCCAGTGACTCCCGATTTCCCTCCCCTCTCCCGCGCGGCGAGGCCCTGGCGGCCGCCATCTTGGCTGAGGGCAGACGCCAGCTTCGCGCCGACTCAGCCGGGCAGGGAGCGCGGGGCCGCCATCTTGGCTGAGGGCACGGCCGCGGCGGGGCACGGGCTGCAGGGAATTCCCTAGCATCCGCACGGCCATGGGGGTAGGTGGGAGCCTTGGCCGGAGACCCGCGGGCCATGGGGGTAGGGGAGAGCTTTGGCCGGAGCCCCGCGGGCCATGGAGGTAGGAGGGAGCCTTGGCCGGAGCCCCGCGGGCCATGGAGGTAGGGGGGAGCCGGGCCGGCTGGGGCTGAGGCCGCTCCGCCGCTTGCCTTGCAGAGGATCGGACTGCAGCTCCGCGCCACGCTGGAGAACATCACCCGGCTGCGGGCCGAGGGCCAGGACTTCCGATGGTACCTCAAGGTGCGGGGCCGCGGGGCCGGGGCCGGGAGCGGCGCATACCCTGATTATTGACAGCTTTCAACCTTCCGATTTGTGTTGTCCAGCTGAAATGTGGGAACTGCGGTGAAGTCTCCGAGAAGTGGCAGTACCTGCGGCTGATGGTGCGTGTGCCCCTTGTAACCTGCCTCTGAGCAAAAATGAGAACACAAACCTGCCTCTTACACACGTATCCGCATCAGGGATGTGACAACTTGCCCTCTAGATGACTTAGTTTTTCAATAGCTATATGCATTTAGAAAATTGTCATATTCAAAAGAAATATTTGGGGACTGTTAATTGAAATATGCCATTTGAATGGTGACCGTTGGTAACACAGTACTTACATCTGCTCTTAAAAAACACCTTGCTCTAAAAATTCAATTTCAAACGAAATTTTGAAGTGGTATCAAAATAAGGTTGTGCCTGTAGCATATTTCTCTGATGCTGATGGAATCCTTTTTGGAGAAGGTTAGGTAAATCAAGATGAGTTAAGCATGCTAAATCAGCATTTGGAAGCTGAAAAAGCAGGATAAAATTTGTCAGGGATACTTGTCTGTTCTTAGCAATAATCACCCCTTTTTGTTGCATACAGCTGAATGGTAAGAATGTATTTTGAGGAATTAGTAGAGCATGCCTATATGGATAAGACATAAATATCCATGATTCCCTATTTAAAGTGTAGAACAGAATAATTCTTTGATAATCATAGCTTGTTGAATTACTAATCTGTAGTTATAAAAAAAAGCTGCCTTGTTGCAGTTGCAGTATTTTTAAAAAGTTAAAGATCATTGTAAAAACCACCTTACCTTTGCAGAGGTTTCCAGTGGCTCAGCTGAAGTGGTTAAAAGTGTCTCTTGTCACGGATTTTAGGACAGTGCTCCCCTGAAAGGCGGCCGAGGAAGCGCCACTATGGTGCAGAAGTGCAAGCTGTGCTCCCGGGAGAACTCCATCGGTACGTGCTTGGACATTCCATTTTACAGTTTATCTTTTAGTCCCCATTTTTGCTTGACACCATTTGTAAAGAGCTTTCACCAGGGATATTCTTCCCTTGTACACTGGTGCCTGAGTTCCCAACACACACATTCTGGACATCCCGTTCATGGAGACAGCAAAGCCTCCTGGTGAGTCCAGGCTTCTGCATGAACCAAACTCATCTGTGTTGTTATTTTACAAAAGCCTGCAAATCTTTTTAGCATTGGTAGGGGAAAATGGTGCAGTGTAAACTTCTCAGGAGAAGGGAGAAAAATTAAATTCTACCTTTTGAAGTCCAGCTGCGGGAAATGCTTGCTGACTTTGTTTCTTTTGCTTTGTATAAGGAAATTTCTTTGAAAGAAGATCCTGGTGCTTGGTTTGTGCTGAATACAACTGAAGACAGTGCCACTCACTTGTATAATTTTTGTTTGTTTTAGATATTTTAAGTCAGACAATCAAGCCTTACAATGTAAGTTTGTTTCCTCTTCTATGTAACAAGTGAAAGATAATTAAGCATTAAGACTATTTTGAGCTTTTGCTGTATCATCCTCCTTCAAGAACACAAAAAGCTGGTCCTGTCCCCTGACGGAAGTTGTCTTGTAGACTCCTGCACAGTCTCAAGTGTAAAATAATCTGATACATTTCACAAGCCAACACAGAACTGTATCACTCAAATTAGAGGTGATTATATAATGCCCCTCTTGGTTTCTTTTTGAAAGCTTCCTCATGGCAGATTAAGAAATTCTAGTTAGTGACTACCTATGAAATGAGCCATAGGATTTTGCTGTCGCTTGGGGCATCAGAGATGACAGTGCTGCCTTTAAAGCAATCCATTCCTAGACTAATACTTGTCACTGTCTCTGTTAGATGGAAACTAATGGTTTTTTGACTCAATTACAGGCTGAAGACAGTGAGAAATTCAAAACAATTGTGGAGTTTGAATGCCGAGGTCTGGAACCAGTTGACTTTCAACCACAGGTGAGTTCTTATTTGTGATTCGTTTCTGTTTTTAAAAGCACTTCTAGAGTGACAAAATATACACTATTTAAATGGTTCCAGAACATCATAGACCTTCCCAGATTCCCATCCTTCCACAGGTTCTTCTTTTACTTCGTATGACTCAAAAAAAAACCCCCAAACCAGACCAAAAACCTGTGAGCAGCTAACACAAACAACTGGTATCCTCTGTGCCAGTAAAATCCAAAACTAAGCACACCTTGGAGTCATACTCAAACTGCCTCACAGGAGACTCAGCACTGCTCATCTGAATTCATCTGAGAAGTCTTCACTGCTCAGGTTATTGCAAAAGAGTCTTTCCCAAAGGGGAATTGTGAGAGTGCAGCATTAGATGGTACCACTTGGCTCCTTGGTACATTACAGAGTACATCAGGCTCAGGTAATGAACATTCTTCACTGTGTGTCCTCTAAAAAACAATCTAATTGTCTTTGGGACTGACATCACCAGAACCACAGGAAATGAACATCGGCATTTTTCCATTTGCAGCTTGACCAGACAAAGCCTGAAGCCCACTGGCAGTTACAGGCTGGTGCAAAGCACACCTCAAGGTTCAGAGCTTAAGGATTCTTCAGGGCCTGTCTGCAGTGACTCATCTCTTGTGCATGGTCATGCTCTATGCCACTTAACTCCCTGCTATATTTAACCTATTATTCCAGTCGGATTAGGTGTAAATAGACTGACAAATATAAACTTGTCTTATCCTTCTCTGAGACTGTGATGCTGTGCTAAAAAACAGCCCAAAAAAGCCGATCCTACAACGAATTTGATATAAATAGAATCCCCACTGCAGTGTGCTGGGGGAGTTCCTTATTTATTTAAGTGAAGTCCATCTTTTGGATGAATGGTTATTCCTTTATTCCAGAATGGTTATTAGTTTACTCCTGGTTGAAAGCTTTGCAACCAGACCTAGGAACTTGCACTTCAAGAAAAATATATGGGAAGATTACAAAATGTAGGGGATGTTTATAGTTCTGCATCCTAATGTCAATTTTATCTACAGAAGAAAGACTTCACAGCTGTAACAAAAGTTTTAATTTAATCTTCTGAGTTTGGTGCACTTGACTGGGGAGTACTTGAATCCCTGAAGAGGTATTTCAGTGAATTTTTGGATGCCTAAATCAGTAAATGTTTGATGTTTAAATGACATGTGATGTTTAAAAGACTTCTGCAGGTCCACAAAATTTTGTCAACTGCTTTGTATTTGGCATGATCCAAGCCAGCCTGGCTTCTGCACGACCTTAAATCTCACTTTTGACAGCACTAAACATGGCACGCGGCCATGGAAACACTGTATTTTCTCTGTATTTTTTGGTGGACATAACACAACCACACCTGGAGTCAATTTAAAGTGGCTTAATGTTTGCATGTCTTATTTAAATTATAGTAGTTATCAAAAAAGACCCAACCACCACCACAAAACATTTGAGTGTGACAGAGGAGAAAGTATCCTTTGTTTCTCTGATATAAACCCTATTTTTAGACGTAGTGCAGAAGTTTGTAATTCAGTCACATGGCTGATGAATGGCTGCAGGTGGCAAAAGCAGGGCTTCTTTCATTTTTCTGGTGTTTGTTCTATACTCAGCTCTGCAGTTTTGACCCACGATGCTCATCTTCCTCTCCACCCCAGCAGTTCCCTTGACTTGGGCTTCTGACAGTTACAGAAAGGCCACTGTGTCCTGCAGATCCCTCTACTGTTGTTAGATTTATTAGATCTGCCACACTCTGTGGTTTATTTAATTCCCAAGTGCTTAACTTCCATTCAAATCCCAAAATATTTTAAAGTCAGGTGGCTTACTTTGCACATTCTTACAGCTAAATGTCTGACTAGCACTAGTGGGGCTTTCTTTATAAAAATGGAAGTGTAGATCCCTTGCAGAAAACTAGGAAGAAGCTACCTTTGATTTTTAGCCATTGGTTAATAAAATTCTGTAGTTAGAAATAGTAATGTAATGCTGTTCCCTTCCTGCATGCTAGGGAAGGAATCCCATGCTAGGCTGGGATTTTTAAATATACTTTTAAAACTAGTAAATCGTACTGTACAGCTTGGTAACTGTGAACCCTGAAGTAAAAGAGCTGTTCCTACAGAAGATAAACCAGAACAGCTTCCTAGGGCTGTCCTTTCTGCACTCTAAAAACAGCAGCAGTGATGGCAGTGAAGAACTCTGCCCTGTGAAATGCTTGTTTGGGGTTACTAAGCTGTTCACTCAGCCAGCTCATCCTCCTTACACATAAAGCTTGCTTGTCACTTGTGTACCTAAATCCAATACAAGCTGCTCCTTCTCTAGAGTGTCTTGGATTCTGACAATATTCAAGCCAAAACTATTTACACTTTCTTCTATATTTTCTATTACTTTCCTTGCAGTGTATTATGAAACTATTATGCCTGTATGGATCCTGAACACAAAGCTGTTAGTAATAATTGGATGTTGCTACATAAACTTAGAAACTAAGGTTTAACATCAGTTAGAATAGTAGGAAATACTTCTTTTGCTGAGAAAAATAGAAGAGCAGTGTTCCCTCATTTTACTCTGCTTGCTTGGATTGAATTTTCCCAATTCACAAGCAGGGTCACAACCTTATACTGACCCTAACCAGGAAAGAGCTTGCCCATTCTTTCTACCTAATTTAAAAGAAATACAATACATTTTTGTGCTGAGCTACTTTCTTTACATATGTTGCAATGATCAGATTTATTATTTTATCGGTACAACATAATTTTTAAAACTTTCTGCAAATGTGTTTGCAGGCAGGGTTTGCTGCTGAAGGCACAGAATCTGGCACACCTTTCAATGACATAAACTTGTTAGAAAAGGTATGTTGTCTTAGTTTCACTAGTAAAACTAATTACCTGGCTTGCTTTCCCCACATCACTGGTCCAAAATACACACCCTAGACTGGTTTCACTCTTCCTGTAGCCACGGGAAGGCCACAGCTGTGGAGAGAAACTGAATCAACTATGAACAACCAGCATTACACGAACAGTGTCATTTTAGAAGTATGTATTCGGTAGCTGACAAAGATTTAAGTCACTCAAGAATTCCAGAGAGCAAGAACCTGGAATACTAAATGGCTGGGGTTATTGAAGTGGTGAGTTGATTCTTCTAGGAAGATCCCTGCCCATTCTGTCCTGTGCACAGAGAGATTAAAAAGTAATATAGACACTGTCCTTCAAAGCTCAGGATAATGACACCAGCATTGCAAATCTTCCTTGGCTGTGAGCAGGAATCTCAAGGTCAAATCTGTTCCCTGGTATCCTACTTGGCAGGGATCTGCTTGTCCGCTTACCCACCTGACTAGGGTATTGTAAATGATAGATAATCCTTTCACCTGCCATGGCTGCTGTTTGTCCACTACAGGCTGGGGACTACATAAGCAAATAAACCCCAGCAATATAGATATATAGATATATAAACACTGAGACTGAAGCTCATTTAATTTCAGGTTAGTGCTCTTGCTACTCTCACCTGTTAAAATTTAACTTTCTACAGATATCTAAGACCCAAATTTTGAGTAACGTTTGGTTCCAGTTTGAATTCCAGTCTGTGTGCTCTGTGACTAACACTGTGAAATCTTATTTCCTACAGGATTGGAATGACTATGATGAAAAAACAAAGGAATCTGTTGGAATCTATGAAGTTACCCATAAATTTGTAAAATGCTGAAGTTCATACCCCTAATAAATTACGACATGCTTACTGATGGAGCTGTAAAACATCATATACACAGTTTCCTTTTTTTTACATGGCTGCACTTCAGAAATGGAAACCTAAGTTCTCAGAATCACAGAATCATTAGGGTTGGGAAAGATCTCCAAGATCAAGTTCAACCTTTGACCCACATCACTGAGTTGTACTTTCTGTCCCCTGCATGCCCTAATAAAATATTTTCCTTGGAGCACTTGCAGATGACCTCAGTACAAACTGAAAATAGAACATATTGACTGAGCTGTGCCATTTCCTTAATGCTGTGGGGTTTTGGAATATATATGGTTGTGGTGGTCTGTAGTTTAGCTAATGGATACAGTAACTACTTAGACAACTTACAGCCTTAAAGGTTTTAACAGTTTGTCACCAGGAAGTAGCCACATTTGATTCTCAAACATAAGCAAATAAAGTCTTGCCACTTCACTCCGATCATGAGGAAATGGCTACAAGGATTAGTAGAGGCACTGTGTTAACTGTTCAAGGGAACAGGTACACCTTTAGCAGCTTTCTGTCACTTCAGGTAAAGATTGAGGTGAGCTTACTAAGAACTTTACTAGTAAAATTTGACTGCTGTTGACATTTACACAGTTACAATCTTCTGAAAAGCAAGTTATCTTTCCAAGAATGTCATTAAGTAAACCATTTTTAGTTAAAGACAGACTTTGTACTCCTTGGCGAGTGCGCTCACAATCTTGCCAGCTATTCTCATGTTTAAAAACAAAACAAAACACCCCACCAAAAGAACCCAAAAAGGAAAAAAAACCGAACCAATTCATCTTTAGTGAATTTTCTTCAGACTTTTGCTCTGATTATTGTTTCCTGATGTATTATTTCCTGCATCTTCCCAAATTATCGCCTTCCTTTCTTTGTTTAAATGAGCAAGAACAATTATGCTAAATTTTAAAGTAAGTTTTAAAATACAGCTTTTCAGCTGAAAACTAGAACAACACATTACAGGAGCAAAGCCTTCAGGCTTACATATGAAAAGCATGCCTCTCCCCTGCTAGCACTTTTATTTCATACTTCCAGGATAGAGTATTGCTTACACTTACTGTGCTAAATTAAAAAGACCCTGGGAGAACCTGGAATCTGAGATACCCAAAGGAAGAGCAAAGGGAAGTAAGTTTTTGAGCCTCTGAACCTGATCTGTCACATCCAACCAATTGTGCTCAGACTTTTCTGTTCTGCTGATATATTTGGTTGCCCAGGCCAGTGGGACAGGAGCTGCATTAGTTTTACACAGATCACAGAAGCACACATCACTGTGCAATTCAGCTCCACAAAAAGACTCATCCTCCCAGAAGAAAAAGAATGGAAATCAAGAGGGTTTAAAAGGCAGGAATTCAAGTTCTACATACCAGACAGAGTGCAGAATGCTTGCAGCAGTTTTCTTTCCAACCTTTGTAAGAAACATGAGCTATTGATAAAGGGTCTACCCATGCTGTATGATTTAGATATGGCAATAAAAGAACTTTGTGGTTATTAATAGACAGGTTTATTAAAATACATTCTTTTCCAGTCAATTTAACAACCCAGTTGGTGATTGCAGGTTACTTAAAGCCTCCCACTTCATTTTTTGTGTCTCTAAAAGCTGTTATAGTGGAAAGGCTTCAAGCAGTTGAGGCACAATCAGTTCTGATATAAATTCAAGTTTAAAGAGATAAGTGTGACAACTCAGTAAGCAAGCTTACTGCAAGAGTGCAAATGGAACCACTCTTCCATGTTTAAAATTATTGCATGTATTTTTTAAAAAATCAAACAGTTCAAGAGTGGTATCACAGTGCTACAGTCTGTCTGAACACTCATGGAACACAGGTGTTCCAACTTCATTAACTCAGTAAAAATCCGTTTTATTTTAGAGTATGTGTTTTAAGAACACATGGATCTGATACTTAACTTGACAAAGTGAATGTTTGTATTTCCTGAAATATATTCAAGGTCTGTAACTGGTTTCTTTAAAATAGACAGAAATTTCCTAGTGAATCTAACAGTATTCAAGTTCAATGAAGATACATGAAGCCAATTAAGCTGGGCAGTCTCAGCCATGCTGAACACTGATTAGTATGTCAATTAGACATAATCTGCATTTTGTTCTGCAACTGTGAAGTGTTCCAATGTCTAACCAATTTTCTTCCCCTTTAAAACATTAAAGATATCTTCTAGTGACTTGTGTACACACTGAAGGAATTCTTTACCATTCCTAGCTGGATAAGAGGAAACATTACAACCTATCCAGTCGTCATGTACCTGATACCCTACTCCAAAGCCGTCAGCCACCACGGGGCCAAACCCTCCCAGCTGCACAGCTGGGCTCACCAAGGTGCTGGTAGAAATGATGTTGTGATTAAGGCGAGCGTAGGCTTGGTCTTGATAGAAATCCGGCAGTGGCAGCCCCTTGGATAAGGCTAAATAGCGCAGGCTGAAGAGATGCCGGTCAAACCCCTGGCCTGGTGGAAGAAAATAACAGGTATGAGAGAGGTGGCTGACTTTTGTGGGGAGTTAACTCACCTCAGCCACGGAAGAGGAGGTCTGTAGAACCGGAGTATATTTTTGTACTGGTAGGAAATATTTTTCAGATTTCTCATGCCCATATCCTAGGAAAACAGGGCCTGCTTGTTTTCCTGCCAGCCTCACCCAGCATCAGGAGAGTACACAAAAGTGCAATGTTAACAGACATTTTTAATAATACATTGCATTCTTTGATTAACTATTTATCTGAACATAGCCAAGTTATTTAATGCAGAAAAAGGCTTTCTTTTATGAATCTAAAGAGGAAGAGCATCTTGCACCAACAAAAAGAGGCAAATTTTAGACTCTATGGGATAATAATCAACAGTCAATTTTACTGCTGTCAATTTTAATGCTTCTGGGAAGGACAGTTCAAAAGAAAGCATTTAGAAAAACGCCAGGAGTAGCACAGCCAAAAAATTAGTTTGATTTGGAACTTGTTAAAGCCTTTATCCCCTGCAGATACAACCACCTCCTCAGACTTAAAGCCAAAGGTCTTGGTTGCCTTGATAAGTTCAACATGCACTAAGTATATACGAAATCTTCAAATAGTGCAACTGCTCTAAGGACAGAAACTAAAGTATGAAAAATTCTCAACATATGAAAGGTGCTGTGGGAAGCATAGAGGCATTCCTCTCCATCAAGAAATGAGTGTTAGAGAATGCACTTTAAACTGCAGCCTTCTGCTATTGTTTTTGTCAAGTTTACATTAGATCTCCATCAACATTAAATTATTTAGTTCTAAATATTTACAGCAACCTTAATAGACATCTTAGTGCAAAAGCAGGAGTATTTGATGTATCGCTACTTACCCATAGCAGCCTCTTTCGTCAAACGGCCATGGTACTTGGAGCACTCCACTATCAACTTCTGCAGCTCTTCTGTGCTATGTTTGGAGAGTTCCTTGACAAAGGCTTCTGAGCATTTCTTTGTATGGACAGAAGCAGGACGTATGGTTTCTGTACGGCCATGTTTGAAAGCTGCAGTGCTGCAAGACTCGTACGTAGCAACAGTCTGGTCGTACTGGCGAAGGAAAGCCATCTGGAAGGCCAGCTGAGCCACAGCATCTGGGCTCACCTTCTTCTGCTTTAGAAGTTCCTTGCCCCCTTCTTGGAACTGAATTAGGTTAAGAGACAGTGATTCTACAGTGGCATCAAACTTCTGTTTGGCTTTGGTGATCCCTGCTTTTAAGGCATCGTTCAGCTTAAAGTCAAGTTTCTGCACTGCTCTGGAAGAGTCAACTGAAGCAGGCTGGGACTGGGGGCTGATGGCTGGTGCCTTGGTGCTATCTTTAAAAACCTCATTCTGGAACCTGAGCACAGCCACACCATCTCCCCAGGAATGTTCAAAATTAATTCCTGCAGTGCCATCCTTAGTTATGATAAGATTAAAGGATTTGTCATACCAGCGGTTTGCAGCATCTCCGTGCAACATAGTGTGGGACAAATGCTCAAAGTCTTTAATGGGAAAATCATCTAAGCTTAAGCAAAACAAGGCAGTGTCTACTTTTTGAAGAGCTTCTTCATTGCCATTCTCCAGTAGATTCTTCCTCAGCAATGCCCACGTATCTCGGTTTTCACTGGAGAGGTAGCCAAGAGGGAAGGCTGGGGCCGGACTGTTGTCACTAAGGATGTATTTCAAGTGTGCTTGTATTTCTGAAGGTTTCAGCATGTTTCCATCTCTATCAATAACATCAAACACATAAAAATTTCCATTTCTCAACACTAGTAAATGTTTTGCTTTTTCATCTGTATAAAGCTCATCTTTGTCGACCTTAGGAAGCCGTGTAGAATTGAAAAGCCTGAAGTACTGGGACATATCTAGGGGGTAAGCATTGACCATGTAGGCACCAAACCAAGAAATTGAAGAAGGCACAAACCGGATAATTTTTTTAAAGATCTCAGTGTCACTTTTTTCTGGATGGAGGTGAAAAACTTCTGGTTCAAGGTAACCAGCCCTGAAGGTCTTCATAAAACGTATGGCAGAAACAGTCATGTTCGTAGCTCGTATGAGCTGATCGTTGTATTCTGGTTTCGGATCAGGATTAAAAGACATAAATGCATTAAAATTCAAAACAACAGGCTCACGTGCTTTTAGGTACATGTCAAACCAGGGACCTGAAAATTGAGAGTTGAGAAAGAAGTCAGAACATAAAAGCAGCTTCCTGAGTCAGACCGGAGGGTCGTGTAGTCCAACAGTGATCATGAATAAACACACACTAAAAGTGCCTTTAAACAAGACAAACATATGCAGTAATTCACCCAAGGCTTCTCCCAACCCCCCTTATGAACAAAGATGCTGTTGGCTAATCATAAAAATACTGGGTTTGGAATAATCCAGATCAAGGGTGTCCATGTCATTAGCAAAAAGGGCCAACTTCCCTGTTTTCTATATGGCGCAATGATATACCTTAACTCCCAGGACATACAGTGCAGCTCCCCAGCTCTATATTTTGGTGCATGCCTCACATTTGGAGTGGTTCATGCCTTTACCTCCTCTTAAACTATTAATTTCTGCAACTCTCTGTCACTGAGTGCATCTCACTGAGGTTAAACCTTCTACCTGGACAGTAAGAATGGCAATGTGTAGTTCCAGGAACTAAGTTACAATATGAATTACAGGTTCTCACAGGTGAGTAAGTAACAGTCATCTACAGTCTCAAAACCACATCTGTCATCATCACATAGCCTTTTAATCCCAGACTTCAAGGTCCAGGGTGGAGGTTAACTGTATACTTTCAGAAACCAATTTCAAGTGGAACAGGTTTTTTATGAGGCCTAAAGAAGAAAAATAACTAAACAAAAAGCAATACAGACACGCCACCATTCATGGACAAAAAGCAGCAGACTAATTAGCACTGAAGAACAACATAAAGCCACCACTTAAAATCCAAGATGTTGCTGAAAGTGAATGGAAAGTAAAATGTAACAAACCAAACAGCAGTTTTTGTGAAATAATCTGCTATTCTCTACAGAATGAGTGGTAGCTAACACCCTAACAGGCCGTCTCAACAGACAGCAAGCATAGAAGTGCACTCACTGGGCAACATGGAATCTTCTACTTCCATAGGTATTTGACTATTTCATCTCTGCTGCTATCTAATACTTTCATGAGCAGACGCTTGTATGTGGAAGCAATAATAAAGCAGAATAAACAAAAGTCTGTATGCATGCTCTCCCTCTCCTGATGTGTTTCTATTTATTCTCATTTTCCTATTTCTGTCACTCCTTTTGTTTGGCTCTTTAGAAGAATATAGTTTTATAGTTTTAAGGGCTTTTAAGTCCTAAGTACTGACCACTTCTGCCTCCCAAACTCAGCTATACTCTGTGACCCCTCCCCTCCAAGTTTAGTTTTCTTGCTAAATAACACGGAATTATTTGGAAATTATTGCTTTAGTTTTCTTAAGGGAAATGCTAGATAAGCTCCTCTTTAACCTAAATCCTATAAACTCATGAAAAAATACTATTGTTCCAGTATCTATCTACACAGAATTCTGGTAGAATAGATGAAGTTAGATAATGAGCATTCTTCTTTCCACCAGCCTCTGAAATTGCTCAAGTATAGCGAAAGAGAGTGCTCACAGCAGGTTATTTCCAGTTTCTGGATTTCTTACTGCTTCAGATTATTATATTTATGGCATTATGAGCTGTTATGAAGCATGATGATCTATAGACTCATCCTACACCCAGCAGGCCAACATACCTGTGATGTAACTTGTATGCTTGTTCTGGTTGTCTTGAGCAACCAGTTGCTCATGCAGCTCTCTTCCAATTCCCTTTTTAAAGGCATGAGCAAGTTCTTCAGTTTTCCTACAAGAAAAGAGTCAAAGTCCTGTCACAAGTCACATTTTTCATGTGTAACACTTGGCTTTGAAGCAGAACATGACACTGCAATATGTGTTTGTCCATACCTGAACTGGTCATCATTTAAAAGAGGTTTCTGGGCATTCAGGTATCTCATCATTGTATCTTCTAGCTTGGGAACTGGCAGTCTGAAGGAAGTGGAACACAGAGACGTGCACTTGATGAGCAAGGGTATGAATGAAGCCTGTGTTTCTTACACAGTCATCTCTCTTTGCCTCCTTTCTTCCATAACCTTCCTTATATTATTATATATACTATACATATAGATATATACACACACTATACTATATTAAAACTACTATTATACTATATATATATATATATTTGGATAATGCTTATGTATACATATTATACAAATGCCTCATAAGTTTCTTGTGGAAAAAGAGAAGCAAAAGACTAGATGGACACCAGCCAGCACACCATAATGTTCTTGGGAAGCAAGGCAGAAAACCAACTTGACTGTCTTGTTACAAAGGTATGGCAGTGATGGGAGGTAATCCCTTTCAGGGAACAGAGTACCATAAACCGCTGCTAGGAGAGGCAGCTCTACAGAAGAAACAGTTCGGTTGCCGGCCCCATTCGGCCTCCCCCTCAGAGCTGCGTGCTGGACATCTCTTTCTCACAAATTTCCTATTCGTTATCTTTGTCAACTTCCTCTCAGCCTGACTTTTGCTTCCTATAACACAGTCTTGTTACACTCACGGGATTACTTTGCGCGCCAAGGGGATGTTTCAGTAGCAGGCTTGTAACCATATTTACACTCTGAAAGCCGAGCCCGTTCCTCTGCAGACAGCGGGAAGCGCGCACAGAAAGAGCCGCGCACCGCGGCGCCCAGGGCGGACATTCCCTCTGCCCTCTCCTCACAGCGGGCACCCCGGGCCGCCGCCGCCCTCTGCCCGCGTCCCCCCGGAGCGGCGGGCCCCNCTCCTGGGGCCCGCCCGCCGCCGGTGCTGCCCCGCGAACGAACGGGAAAAGCCAAGCGTTTTTTGTTATTCCGTTCCAAAAATCAACTGGATACATGCTGCTAAGGTAACAAAGTTACCAGGGTGTTGGGACGGTTCAACATCGTGTGTGTATGTAAATCTTCTTACATACAGACTAGTAAAACTTTCTGATTCATTAATAAAATTTTCTGCAATCCTCTTGTTTTTCTGCAATCCTCTTCTTTTTATGTTCAACATACAGACTCCACGTATTTTTTCTTTTACTTTTTCCTTTTTTTTTTTTTTTTTTTTTTTTTTTTTTTTTTTTAGGA